>JAQISU010000393.1:0-130000 GCA_029339505.1 Unio delphinus | reverse complement strand
GAATGGTATATGGCGTGCCATTTTAGTTGCTGTTTTATTAGTGAAAATATATGCACGTAAGTTTGAAATATGTTCATTATTTAAAATAAATGCCTCATAAAATAAGTAAATAACATCTCACATATTTTGATCATGTGATTTCAAAACTACAAAATAAAGCAGTTGAAAGTAACATGATATATGTGCGTGATTGTGTGTTTTCGTGCGTGCGTCTGTGTATGTGTGTATTAATATTATTATAAGTAATAGTAGTAGTAGTAGTAGTATAATGATAATAATGATAGTGATAATGATACTACCACTGTTTTTTATTTTAACAAAAATACCTTTTGTTACCAATAATAAGAACAGTTTCCATTTTTTATGTTGCTCTTAAGTTTGTTGTTATTCTTCTTCCTCCTCCTTTCTCTTGTTCTTGTTCTTCTTGTTCTCTTGTTTTTGTTCTTGTTCTTCTTGTTCTTCTTGTTCTTGTTCTTGTTCTTCTTGTTCTTCTTCTTCTTCTTGTTCTTCTTGTTCTTCTTCTTCTTCGTATTATTATTATCATTATTATTATTATCTTTATTATTATTGGTAGTAGTAGTAGTAGTAGTAGTAGTAGTAGTAGTAGTAGTAGTAGTAGTAGTAGTAGTAGTTGTTGTTGTTGTAGTAGTAGTAGTATAATTATTATAATTATTATTATTATTATTATTATTATTATTATTATTATTATTATTATTATTATTATAGAGATTAGCGATTAAGAAAACTCAAGCAATGGTAGCAAAGTCTTATTCAATTCCCAGCTATCTTACGACATTTCTGTCTAACATAAAGTAATGTAAAGATGTGAAACCAATTAGTTTCGTCATAAGTAACACAACATTGATTTGCATACAATACAAAGGCAAAACAAATTTTAAAACAAAATTAGAGTATGGTCCTCATTAGTCTGCATGAAAAAATTCTGAAACATTACATCTGTGTCGATGTTCGTCCCAATTAGCAGAGTAAATATTTTAGTTTATGCTGAATCTTAGTTTGCATTCATATTTTGTCACGTACGTATTACACAACTTATTTATTTTTTTTTTCTTTTTGAACTTGGACACCTCCTAATAATGTGATTTGGAAGATGACGTAACATCTCTTACCGAGTTTTTACAAATTTATTTACAGTAAGCAGATTATCTTTAACACATTGCACCGTTATAAGCAAATAAAATATCTTTTCACCGAAAAGTGACTCGCATGTATTTAGCTCCTCTGAAATTGTAGTCTTCAAGTTCATTACTTTCTATTTTCCTAGTCGTCATGTTGAAAATATCAGGCACTTCATTTACTTTTCTAGATATGAGATATACATGTCACATTGATTAGACTAAAAATAAATAAATCATATAGCACCACTGTGTTTTCCATTCGCTCAAGCTCGGTCATTGTCGATATAATTTTGTTATGTATTTATTGAGGTTTCTGCTGTACCTTTTCATACTTAAAAAATAATGCAACTTACTTTTTCAGAAAATACTGAAGAGTGTAAATCCAAACCTGTCCTTCCGGATTCTATCAAAAGAGGAACGTCCAACTTCTCCAAGCCCGGACAAGAGTTTGTATCTGATGATAGCATTACAGACGGGTGGTATTCTTTGGCAGCTGGAAGCCGTCTGGCCTCGAATGCCTCTGGACTTAAAATTGGATCATGCGGAACGCTCTTCCCGATATGGCTGAATGGTATGATTTAATTAAACGTCCTGTACAAATTGCTGTTGAAAATTGTTGATCATATTATATACTATTAAAATAATGCATATCTTATGTTTTCACGTGAATTGCAGGAAGAAACATAGAGGGCTAATAATGTTTTGTATCTTTTATGATTTCAGCACGTTTTTATGTGATCCAATTTCATAGTTTTTGTTATTTGTTTTTCTAGTGTAGTCATATCGTTATAGATGTTGTAAAGCTAGCTCCTAGAGCTTCTAAAGATTAGGCACTATACAAAAGTCATTATTATTATTATTATTATTATTATTATTGTTATTATTATTATTATTATTTTTATTATTATTATTATTATTATTAGTATTATTATTATTATTATTATTATTATTATTATTATTATTATTATTATTATTATCGTTATTATAATAGTCTGCTGCAATTTATTAAATTTTGTTGTACTCACACCTATAATTATTTTAAATATATAAGGTACTTCATCAGAGAATACTATTCTAATTCAGCATTCTTTGTCACACCATCTGTCAGATATGAAAGGTGTTATGCGAATCTTATGACATACTACTATTTATTTATTATTAACTACCTTTTAATCGATTATCTAGTGGGATCTGTACTGATATGGTATGAATTGCGCGAGACTCGAACATTATCATAGTCTTAAACCTTCATTAAAATTATTTTTATATCTAAAGGTACGCATCCATCATTAACCGGAGAAACGTTGACTGTGACAGCCTGTATGAAAACTTATTTTGATGTATGCGACTCGCCATTTCCTGTACAGATTATAAACTGCGGATCCCATTATAATTACTACTTGAAAAACACCACTGTGAATTCAGCTTTTTGCATTGGTAAGATATATGTAATACAGTGATTTCAGAATTTCTTCAGTGCAAAAAAAAGCTAAACAGATACGGTAAATAATGAGTGTCAATTTAGAATTCAAACCTCATCTAAATGACTTAAAAGAACAGTTTCCATTTTTTATGTTGCTCTTAAGTTTGTTGTTATTCTTCTTCCTCCTCCTCTTTCTCTTGTTCTTATTCTTCTTGTTCTTCTTGTTTTTGTTCTTGTTCTTGTTCTTCTTGTTCTTCTTGTTCTTCTTGTTCTTGTTCTTCTTGTTCTTCTTCTTCTTCTTCTTCTTCTTCTTATTATTATTATACTTATTATTATTGGTAGTAGTAGTTGTAGTTGTTGTTGTTGTAGTAGTAGTAGTATAATTATTATAATTATTATTATGATGATCATTATTATTTTTATTATTATTATTATTATTATTATTATTATTATTATTATTATTATTATTATTATTATAGAGATTAGCGATTAAGAAAACTCAAACAATGGTAGCAAAGTCTTATTCTATTCCCAGCTATCTTACGACATTTCTGTCTAACATAAAGTAATGTAAAGGTGTGAAACCAATTAGTTTCGTCATAAGTAACACAACATTGATTTGCATACAATACAAAGGCAAAACAAATTTTAAAACAAAATTAGAGTATGGTCCTCATTAGTCTGCATGAAAAAATTCTGAAACATTACATCTGTGTCGATGTTCGTCCCAATTAGCAGAGTAAACATTTTAGTTTATGCTGAATCTTAGTTTGCATTCATATTTTGTCACGTACGTATTACACAACTTATTTTTTTTTTCTTTTTGAACTTGGACACCTCCTAATAATGTGATTAGTTGTACGAGTTTTGGAAGATGACGTAGCATCGCTTACCGAGTTTTTACAAATTTATTTACAGTAAGCAGATTATCTTTAACACATTGCACCGATATAAGCAAATTAAATATCTTTTCACCGTAAAGTGACTCGCATGTATTTAGCTCCTCTGAAATTGTAGTCTTCATGATCATTACTTTCTATTTTCCTAGTAATCATGTTGAAAATATCAGGCACTTCATTTACTTTTCTAGATATGAGATATACATGTCACATTGATTAGACTAAAAATAAATAAATCATATAGCACCACTGTATTTTCCATTCGCTCAAGCTCGGTCATTGTCGATATAATTTTGTTTTGTATTTATTGAGGTTTCTGCTGTACCTTTTCATACTTAAAAAATAATGCAACTTACTTTTTCAGAAAATATTGAAGAGTGTAAATCCAAACCTGTCCTTCCGGATTCTATCAAAAGAGGAACGTCCAACTTCTCCAAGCCCGGACAAGAGTTTGTATCTGATGATAGCATTACAGACGGGTGGTATTCTTTGGCAGCTGGAAGCCGTCTGGCCTCGAATGCCTCTGGACTTAAAATTGGATCATGCGGAACGCTCTTCCCGATATGGCTGAATGGTATGATTTAATTAAACGTCCTGTACAAATTGCTGTTGAAAATTGTTGATCATATTATATACTATTAAAATAATGCATATCTTATGTTTTCACGTGAATTGCAGGAAGAAACATAGAGGGCTAATAATGTTTTGTATCTTTTATGATTTCAGCACGTTTTTATGTGATCCAATTTCATAGTTTTTGTTATTTGTTTTTCTAGTGTAGTCATATCGTTATAGATGTTGTAAAGCTAGCTCCTAGAGCTTCTAAAGATTAGGCACTATACAAAAGTCATTATTATTATTATTATTATTATTATTATTGTTATTATTATTATTATTATTTTTATTATTATTATTATTATTATTAGTATTATTATTATTATTATTATTATTATTATTATTATTATTATTATTATTATTATTATTATCGTTATTATAATAGCCTGCTGCAATTTTTTAAATTTTGTTGTACTCACACCTATAATTATTTTAAATATATAAGGTACTTCATCAGAGAATACTAACTATTCTAATTGAGCATTCTTTGTCACACCATCTGTCAGATATGAAAGGTGTTATGCGAATCTTATGACATACTACTATTTATTTATTATTAACTACCTTTTAATCGATTATCTAGTGGGATCTGTACTGATATGGTATGAATTGCGCGAGACTCGAACATTATCATAGTCTTAAACCTTCATTAAAATTATTTTTATATCTAAAGGTACGCATCCATCATTAACCGGAGAAACGTTGACTGTGACAGCCTGTATGAAAACTTATTTTGATGTATGCGACTCGCCATTTCCTGTACAGATTATAAACTGCGGATCCCATTATAATTACTACTTGAAAAACACCACTGTGAATTCAGCTTTTTGCATTGGTAAGATATATGTAATACAGTGATTTCAGAATTTCTTCAGTGCAAAAAAAAAGCTAAACAGATACGGCAAATAATGAGTGTCAATTTAGAATTCAAACCTCATCTAAATGACTTAAAACGCATTCCGATTCAGTTTAAATTTACGGTTTGCCTTTGAAATAACTGTTAAGCAGATACAGGAAATGTTGCATTTAAGCACCTCACACAGTCTCCTTAACTATGCAAGTGTACATTGCATGGTCCTACAGTTTGCATTACGTTCCATTGATATACTGGTCATTTTACTTCTTGCATTGTGAAGGATTTTACAATGAAATTGATACGTTCCTCTTCAATTCATCAAAACCTTTTAATCTCCCCTTATACAATTGTTTGTAATAATCGCATCGTTCTCTACGGAAACGGACGGGATAGATTCAGATAAATATAATGTTTTCACGGAGTAACGTGACGATATTTCCTAGCAGAAAATGCTTTTTGTTCTGTGATTTTCTGACTCAGACTCTTAGTAGGTAAATGAGACAAACATTTCTTTATAATTGTAATTTACAACGCAAATGGTAGAAGTGTATCAAATGATGGGGCGAAACAAGACAACAACAAAAAATGCGAAAAACGTAGAGCACACAGGCCGTTTGGCTTTAGATAGTTTTCTTCCCTATTTCCAATGAGAGCAATGAAACATTCTTCAAAAATCTAGTACTCTTAAGTAAGTTAGATACCAACTTGCAAAGTAGGCTTCCAGTAGGAAATATGTATTCACCAAACTCTTGTTTCGTATTAATATATAGAATTTTACCTGCTTTAAAAATTAGTCAGTATCAAATACAAAATATTTTTCCGGACATATGAACTATAATAAATTTTATCTCTATTTGATAAACACATACACGCACACACACACACAGGGGGCCCCGAGTGGCCGAGTGATCTAAAGCGCTGTCCGTTACGGATCACTGCCATCTCACCTCTGCGTTGGTTCGAGTCTAAGATTCGGCTAATGTAGTTATGTGAGGAAGCCTGCCATTAGCTCCTCGTGGGTCAATGGTTCTTCCTGGGGGTTTTCCCTGGTTCTTCCTCCATCAATAAAACTGGCCGCCATGTATAGTTTTTCGTGCTGAAAAATGGCGTTAAACCTTATACAACAACAACAATAACAACAACAACAACAACACACACACACACACACACACACACACACACACACACACACACATATATATATATATATATATACACACACACACACACACACGAATGATTGTTTATATAAGCCATGTTTTAGGAAACTCGTCAAACGAACAAAATGTCTTCGAAATATTATTATTGAAACACCTCCTGGCAAAACTAATACTCCATAATAAACAAATAATAAACTCTGTCAAAAAGGCAAATTTAGACGAAAATCCAGCTAATATTTATCATTAGTTTCTCACAATATATCCAATTACGAAATTTAATCCATGTGAATGGCATGATACGTTTTTCAGTTTAGTCGCTAGATGACATTTGTCTTCCAAAAAAAACCATATAGTAATAAATGCACATGGTCTTGTAAACCATTGTATTTAAACAAGTTTTGTATTTGCAACGACTGTGTTAGTGTTGTGGTAGGTGTCTTTACTGTTTTTTTCGGGAGTCTTTACATAAATTCGTGTTACAAGATTCCGCTGAAATACCAAATTTGGCGAGAACCAACTGTAATCTACAACATTATCATACTTTTATTTATTTAAAAAATTAATTAACTTATTTAATTAACTAACTTATTTAATTATTTATTAATTTAATATTTTATTAATCTATGTATTTATTTCTTTATTTTTTTTATTAGAGATAATAGGAGCAACTTCAGAAGAAACATTTGATATATCTACTCCACCGGCAATCTACTATACTCCAACATCTATGGCTATTATCACAACGGAATTCCGTGGGGATACGTGGTCTCGTCCAGGTAATGATACCTACCTCGGAGATGACAGTTCTAGGAAGCTAGAGGTCATCATAAAAACAACAACTATTGTGTTTTCCGCTGTAATTCTATGTCCAATGACTGTTCTACTGATGGCCTTTCTTTTCAAATTGAAGAAAAGAAAAATGAGGTAAGAGAGTTAATAAATGTTTGTCAAGAAATAAGTCTGCGTCCCATTTACTAAGAAAACTTTTAACCAAGCAACAGGGCCAACATTATCATCGTACCAGCGACGATGTTTCATTTGGTGCTACACATATATTTAGACCTAAATCATTGTATCAGCACATACTTTGTTTTCTTAGTTATTATTTTTATTTTGTGTTATTTTCGTCGCATACGTGTATTGGTGCACTATCATAACGATCCGGTCAACCTTTGTAACGATGCTTATGGCTGCTGATTATTAATCGAATATATACTTTTAAATACACTAAACGTTCATCATGCACAAACGCATACATATTTTTACACACACACACACACACACACACACACACAAAGACACACACACACACACACACACACATATATATATATATATATATATATATATATATATATATATATATATATATATATATATATATATATATATATATATGTATGTATGTGTGTGTGTGTGTGTGTGTGTGTGTGTGTGTGTGTGTGTGTATGCAGAGGCGTAGCTAGGGGGACAGGGGGGTACATATGTCCCTGGGCGCCATACTAGTGGGGGCGCCGAAATGGGCTTTGAAATGGGTCGTAACGGGTAATGGTGACTTTATTGATGAAAATAATGGGTTTCAGAGTTGAGGTGGGGGGAATGAATATTGTCCCCGGGCGCCAAACACTCTAGCTACGCCTCTATGTGTGTGTGTGTGTGTGTGTGTGTGTGTGTGTGTGTGTAAGCTTAAAAATAGTAACCATTCTTTAGATAAAAACGGTGATGCCCGTGACGAGTAGTGTGTAATTGTTCTGATTATACAAAATAAATAATATATTATCAGTAGCTAGTATTGCTTTTCCTGATACAGCGGAATTTAGATAATGTCGAACTTCCTCGTTTGGTGTTTACATATGTGCGTTTGTATAGGGAATGGAATAAGTAGTAGCATTGTCCTTTGATATGTACAATATTATGTATGTGAAAAGAAGCTTTATTTGTAACGCATTTAGTGTATCGTACTTTAATGTATACAATAACAAAGTTCTTAGCACCTTCACAAAGCTGAAAAGAGAAGAATAACATTCAATTGTCTAGCCCATGCTCGTAGTTGAAGTTTGCATATTCCCGAACGTAAAATGTCCCAGTTGTTTAAAGATTTGCATATGAACTAGTAGAATCATACCAGCTATTCGAGTTGACTGGCTACGACTGGCTGTGTATCCAACACAGGAGTGGCAATCCAAGCTGCACTTAAATGTTGAATCTGGTTTATGTTGGATATGCCTCTTCTTCCTCTGAGATCGCGTTTCACCAGCCAGCAAGTGTAGCATGTCCACGCCGGCTTTCAAACCAGTGATGAGAGCATGTCGCCAGCTGGACTTGTCTAGATCAAGCTCTTCCCAGGTGTTAACATCGATGTACAGGTCTGTCATGTCGCGCTTGCAGACAGCCTTGAAGCGGAGATGTCGCCGTCCGATCGACCAATTTTCACATGTAAGTTCCGAATAAAGATGGTCTTTGGGGATCCGTCCATTATCCATCTCGCGTACATGTTACATCCATCTGATGTGACGTTGGCGGAGAAGTGTGACCATGCTGGGATCTTGAAACGTTCAAGCACCTCGTTATTTGTTACTTGATCAATCCAAGCGATCCCGTTTATGCTTTGGAGCCATCGCATGTAAAAGACGATCAGTCTTTTCTCTTGTTAGTACAGGTTTCACTGACATACAGTATAGTGCTTAGCACGCAGACACTAAACACGGAGATCTTAGTGTTCAGGGTCAGCAAACAGTTGGTCAACACTCTTTGCAACAATCTGGAGAGAGTTGATGTCTTTCCGATCCGCTGTTGAGCTCAGCATCGAGCGATAGGTTGTTGATAATGGTAGAGCGGAGGTACATGAAGTTATGAACTATCAGCTTGCTGTTGTCTTAAGCTGGTGCACACTTTTTTCCTAGTCTATTGATGTATATGTGTCAGTGTCAATTAAGATGGTTTGCATTAGCAACCCTAAGTGAACTCCTAAAATACCTAACGACATTCTAGAAGGCTCAGAGGTTGCTTTAGACGCATCTACATGTCAGTGAAATGTGTCTCATAGTTAAAATTAACACTACTAGTATGAAAAGAATGTTCGAGTGCAACACATGCTGATCTTGACGATTCGTCATTTATAATGAAAACATTTTGTTTTCAGCGAGTGTGAATAGAACATTAAACGTCTCCATGAGACAATGAATCTGTTTCTTTTATATTAACCTATCTTTAACATTATTCCAGTTACGATACCAGCAGTGTAGCAGTTTATAGTGATGTCTAGCACTGGTACATTATACCGCAGACATGTAACGTCATGTTCCACCCATTCACATTATCTTGACACTAGTACGACCAGTACTGGCACTAGGCATTCAATGCTGTCTGCCAAGCAAGGCAGTTGTAAGAGCCATTTCATATGACTTATATAAATTTGGTATTACTCGGCCCGGGATCGAACCATTGACCTCCTGCGTCTGAGGCGGACGCTGTAACCACTAGGCCACCAAAGCGGTTCCCTCAATGAGAGTATAGAAATTACGCCACCCATGACTCTTAATATATACAGTAAACAGAAAATAAAAAAGCTCGTATATAAACTTATCAGCGCTGGTAAAACACATTGTATGCACCTTCTTCTATTAAACGATGTTAAAACCAATTTCAGTATTATCAACATTTCATTGCCAATAGCGTTCGATCGTGTACATGTCACATGCATGTTATCTCTCGTTTCATCAATGTCACATTGTCCCAAAGATTTGACATCTTGGTACGATAATTTTATCTCTCATTTTATTTATTAGCACTATGATCACCAGTAATTGCTGGGTTTCAGCATTTGTCGAAGCGAGGCACAAGTCAGCGTAGTCTTAACACATGTCTATGCTTATGTCTTTTTCAAGACTGTTCAGAAAAGAAATAAAACAATTATATATATATATATATATATATATATATATATATATATATATATATATATATATATATATATATATATATATATATATATATATATAACCAGTTATACAGCGTATAACTGACTATATTCCACTTTTTCCATAAAGACGAAGGAGAGAGGTGCGATTTTGTAAATTCAACTGAAGTACGAGCACTACCATCTAACAACACAGACCAAATATTTGATTATATTCTATTATGTGTGCAGTATACTTTCTTACGGAATAGTAACAACAGCACCAATTACATAGATGTTGATTAATAGTGATGATTATACGATATTAGTAAAAGTGCAACGTAAACTTTACATTAATTGTTTTAAGTTATATCGTGTTCATACAGAAATGAAAACTAATCGAGAACCGTTAGTAACTTAAGATGCATCGTTTGCACCAACATTCTCAGCAAATACTGCACACTACAACTTAGTAAAACACAGTTCTCTATTTGTTTTCAATTATTGACCATTTATAGACAACACCACCAACAAAAACCGAAACAAAATAATAATAATAATAATGATAATAATATTAATTATCAATCATCAATCATCATCATTATCATCATTCCAAAAGGAAAACGGCCACTACTAGATGAAATTATGATGATAATGAAATGCTTTGAAACTATTATTATCGTTCGCAATTTTCGTCTCAATACTTATGAAGAACAACTTTGTTTACGAAGTTTTATATTGTTACGCATACAATTTTAACATAAAGAATAAGGAATAATGAATATAGAAGAACACACTTAAAATCAATCCTGAGGTGTATCAAATGAGATAACATTCGATGTATTCATTAATAAATATAACTATTATCAAAAGCCGGGTAAGGTATCCATATGTTGTATATTTTACATATTTTATGTTGCACTATTTCAATCAAGCGTCCATGTTTCATATAATTCTATAAGTGTATGATTTTTTTCTAAATACCAATCATTGCAGGGAACGGGACTCTCTTTATCTAAGTTTCTGGCATAATAATATGTACTGAACTTTCCTAGAAGCTGATTGTTGCTGTCTCGTTTGCTTATTTCTTCCATATGTTGAAGATCCCTGAACAAGATACAGTAAAACAACTGATAACTGTAGCCTTTAGAGGCCAAGAACAATTCGTTCAATCCAGCAGGTTATTTCACCCTAAGTAGGGAATGTTATTCTTGTTTGTCGGCTAGGATGGTTTTCTCATAGCGCTGTACATTCGTTTGTTTACTTACTATTTATTAATTGATGGGTTTAGAGGGTGAGCAAGTGATTTTTAATGATCAACGTGGTCTTCTTACATTACCCGTGTTTTCATTGTTAAAGTAATATGTTGACGTTTTATAGCTAATTAATTAATATTATTCTGTTTCAGGGAAATGAAAGTGAGGGATCAAGAAAACGGAAAAATGCCAGTTTTCTTCATCCCAACCAGCAACGGCTGGATGAAGGCAGACGAAATAAAGATCAAACCGTTTAGCGAGCCTCTAGTTGTAACTGATTTTGATATGTTAGAAAACAACACAAAAAATAAGGAAATGAACTGAGTTTAAGAAATGTTCAATTCTATATTTAGATTTGTATTTTCTAATAAAATTTTCTAAGTATGTATGCATCTAGCTGCCACTTTGGACACAGTGGCTTTGTTTAAGACTCTCGCACGTCTCAGGGCCGTCAACTAGTAACCGTTAGTTTCTTACCATATTAAGACTTGCCAATCGTTTGCATTATTTGGTCTGTGTATAAAATAAATTGAGATTCTGTTTTCTATTCATTGTTATGGCATACATATATGTTAATAGCATGAAAAGTAAATTGAACAAAATGATGATCTTTGTTTTCAAATGTATCCTCGAGTCCATGGCTTTGTCTTTATTACTTTCACCATTGTTTGCTCGATACAGAGAGCTTTAACTGTGACTTAGATTTGGGTTGAATAAATTGCAGACTTATAATAGTTAATTATAGTAGTCATGGGAGTACCTCTGCTTGTAACAATATAATTGATTTAGTGTAGAGCAAGTTAAAACATTCCCCAAAATATCTGTAACATTTTCCAGTTAAAAAGACTATACAAATAAATTCTTAGTATTAAATGTATGTCTTATGGCCAGAGTGGTGAGGATGAGTTGGTAGCTAATCTATTCTGGAATTTCAGGTCAGGGACGATTAGCCCAATCAATCAATCAATCAATCAATCAATCAATCAATCAATCATCTCTGCGCCGTCTGGTGCTTGAGGCAACAGCAAGGGCTGTTGTGCCTTCTTCTGGTAACAACTACAATATCACTACTAGTACAAGGTACTTTTCTCACATACATAGTTTTTACTAGATACGAAGCAACGACGCATTAGTTAACACATTAATGGACGTAAAGACAGAGGGATGAAATGAATAATGTTTGGGCTTTAGAAACATGCTAAGAGAACCCGGACTGAAATATTGTTCCACACAACATTTTGTGTTTTTTCATACCTGAAATGCATTAACTCTTAAATATCAGGTTCGTCCAGCTTGATTATATTTGAAATAATATATACTAGAATGAAAAGTCAAATGCATGTTCCGAGAATGAATGGCGTTCAAATGTGGCAGGACTTGACTTTGTCCAAACTGAGTTCATTTCTGCTTGACCTGCCTTTTGCATTTTATTGTGTGCAAACAACTAATACATAGCTCAATTATTTTCTCTGTGAATGGGCTTACTATCAGGATCATTATTATTAGAAGAATTAAACATATTTATTGGGTCGACCTTTTGTAATTTCCTGATTGTAACCCAGGTTACGGTTTTGATGTTCTGAACATCAGGATCATTTTAGAAGGTTTTTGTTTCCAGTCGGTAATGATTTGTTTTATAAATGCTCATTATGAGCGGAGGTCACGTAGAGAACTATATATATCGTCTTGTAATTGTGAGGACTTGGTCGTTGATGCTTTAACATCTAACCATTTCAAGTCGTATTATGTTGTGACCATTAGGCCGAAATATATTTCTTCCAACTGCATAATTAAAGTGATTATTTGTTTCTGGAAATACAAAACTTATCTAATAACCATCTTGGATAAAGACTTTCTATGGAATATATACTGAATGCAAACATGAAATTATATTATTTTGTTTCAACAAAATATCTTTAACATATCAACACTCCATAGACTATAACTGACACGTCATCGCTTTCAGTTTTTTCGATTTCTTTGGAACCTTTATTTTCTTATTTTCACAACTTTAAATTACTAGTTGTTGTGTCTGTAATTCTTGGATTATTTTCAGATTTCATTCGCAATCCCTAATTTGTGTCTGTTTTGGTTTTCATTTTGTCATCTTGGAAGAAATTATCTGTCCAATTTAACTAAGCTTGTTGTCTTTCCCACTTTTCTGTTACTTGTAATAATAAACTTCTGATAAACAAAAACAAGGTTTATACTGGACTTGGCACAAACATAGCTCTCTTATGTTACTTATTTTAAGAGCACAGATTCGTAACACTTTCCAATGTTAAGAGATCTATGACGGTTCCCTAACATGAATACTTCATTGCATATTACCTTCTGGATCATATTAATTTGTCTTACCCTATATATATATATATATATATATATATATATATATATATATATATATATATATATATATATATATATGTATATATATACAAATTTAAACGGTGTTATTTTTTATATAACAAAATATATTTAATAATTTACTTCTTGCTATCTTGATATACTTTTATGTTGTCTCCCATTTATTTGACTTTAGTTATTTTATTTAGGCCATACAAACAAATCACAATAGTGCTTAAAGATGGAAGAGTGTGTGTGTGTGTGTGTGTGTGTGTGAGAGAGAGAGAGAGAGAGAGAGAGAGAGAGAGAGAAAGAGAGAGAGAGAGAGAGAGACACACACACACAGACACACACACAGAAAGAGAGTGAGACAGAGAGTGAGAGAGAGAGGGGTGGTGATGTTGGTGGTGGAGGAGAGTTGATTTTTTAAACTTTGCTTTAACAGATTTTCTGTCAAATCGCTACGATGCCTGCGCTATGGGGATCTCTAACACTGGATCACCATGCCGCAGTCATGTGGTATCACGGTACCAATAATTTTTCCATAGACCTCAATGCTAATATTTGGAGAGATAAATATATTTTCTATCCTAATTTAGCGTGCATCTCACACACTGTTATAGAGAACAATGTCAGATTGTCAATTTGACGATGACAAAACCAGGTACCCCATTGCAATTAAGAGAGATAACTCTGCTGGAACAAGACAGGGGTATGAGTTATCTAGTCACAACATACTTATTTTCAGTCATGTGTATCACATTTTCAAAAAATCATAAAAAATACAAAATATGATCTAGATAGGAATTAGCATAAATTCACATGTTGCCAAGATGCTACACTTTTTTTAAGCCTAACTGAAAATACAACTCTTGCATAATCCACCAATCATAGCTAGCGTTGTTATTTATTTCTGAATGCAAAAGTTCCCTACACCTTAAGCTCCACCCACCTGGACTTGCGCAATTGGTACCGTTATACCTATAGAAAACCTTAATTTTTCCAATAATCTGTGAAATAGCTCGGGACTATATAAGTAACACATGCACTTAGTCTCGCTTGTCAAAAACAATTTTATGAAGTACTAAGCTATTTTCTATATGATTGTGTATAGAAATGTTATTGAGATGTTTGAGCACTTGTTTTCATACCTTTGCTTCACTATCAAACTCATCTTTTGAAATAAAATGAATTCTTTTAACTATGAGTTGTGTCTTATTCATATTAGCACTTATCTAACTTCACTTTGGTGATATGGGATAAATCACATTATGTCATATTGTGTAATAATTAGTTCAAAGGTCAATGCACTAGTTAGAATGTACCAGCTCTACTCTTAAAGAGACATTTTATCTAAAATAAAGACTTATATTTATTTCATAAACACAGAAAGTAACAACAGGGACAGGTGGACATGACCCAATCTAATTATTAAGTATAAGCTTTGAACACTTTACACTGTCTGGATATATATGAGGTCACTAACCCCCAGTCCTCACACAAAAGTCAAGCTACCCAGCCTCTTTGTCATACAAATAGAAAGCTTCCTTCCTTTGTGTAGTGAATACAATTAATGCAATAAGCCATTCTGACACCAAATAAAGTAAATAACCGTTTTCTAAGTGGCTATGTTGGATTTGGGGGTGAAAATTGGGGACTAAAATACAGAAATAGGCTAAAGTTTAACAATGAGTATAGTGAGTCCAATGGATTTAAAAACATGAGGAATGTGTGTATCTAAACGGGAGATATAGCTTATGATAATGGAATTAAAGGAGACAAAAGCAGCAATGAGAAAAATGAGAAGTGATAGCTTGATAAAATGATCTTAGACAACATAGGGCAGCATTGGACCATAGGTGCAATGACAATTCAAAGGCACCTGTGGTATACTATCCCTTACAGGCACAAATATTTCATGCGAAATGGTGTTCATTCCCAGCTAATGTAAAAGGGTAAATAAAGTAGATAATATAGATGCAAATAATTCATATTTCTTCTACATAAGATATTAAGAATAATGGGCTTCAGTTAGGAAGAAAAATACCTAAACCAAGCAAAACATGCCTGATCAGTTTTTAAACTTTTAAACTTTATTGGGAGAAATTATAAAAGTACTTCTAGTTAACTTTGCCCCAAGACCGAGGGCTAATATGATACTTTACAAATCTTCTCTTTATTTTCATACGAAAAGACTGAAAATATGGGGTTTTTCTTCTTGAAATGTTATGTCTGGTGTAAGGGAGATAACTGAATGATATACATAAGTTGTGGTCTTTTTATTTTCTCCAATATATTATCCATGTAATAAAGTCGAGATCAAGAACACGTGTATTAACTTCAATGCAATTAAATTATCCAAAAATGCATTACTGATAAAGTGAGAACCTAAAATCCAGGCTTCTATATGCAGTGGAGACCTCAAGAATGATTATGTAACTGACTAGAGAATCGCATGTTCAAATTCAAGGCACAAAAGTTTACAAAATAGAACAATTAAAGCAGGACAATTTAAATCAAAATTGGAAGGAATATCATATCTTTAATAAATTATCTAAAAACTCATACCAGAATATTCTTTATGATACAAGTGAACTATCTACAAGTGGACCAGGAGTGTCCTCTATCCTGGTCTAAGACATGCTTTACAAGAAGAAGAAAGCTATAATTTATCCATGAATTTTCATCTTTTGCGCATAAAATAGTCAATATTTGGCTAAAATTAACTATATTAACTTTATAGACTAGAGGGTATTGTTAGGATTGAATTTTTAGTAAAATTATTAAGATTGATATTTTCTTTGAATTGTTTTAATGTAACGTTTTATTTATTTATATTTAAGTAGTTTCTAAAATATATTAAAGATAATTTCACTTGTTTTTGAAGCACAACTATATAGCATAGAAAGGGTTGCTGAGCAAGTGGAAAAAAGGCAATGTATATAGACATACTGCATAAGACTGATAAAAATAACTAAAAGCTTGCCAACGTACAGTGTTGTGTGGAAGCATATAACGAAAAACATAATACATGCCATTTTACAGACCTCAGCTACAGTTTCTAGGTTCCATCAGTAAAAATATGTTACGTAACCTAGTTATTGGCGTAAGTCCAATTCGGTTAATAAAGGTGGAGTAACATCTCTCTAAGAAACTTCTAGACCACACAGAAACAAAATGGCTTCCAACTAATGGATATCCATATTTGGTGTAACGTCGTCAAACGAATATAAATAACTACAAAATTAAGTCTTATGACGTAAGATAAATCGGTTACCACCTGCTGAAACTGGTTCTTGCTTGGGGAAGAGTCAGCATTTTTTCTGACTGGTACTTGGAGCGTATGACCTTGTCTAACCCTGAATCTGGCCGAGTATGTATAAATACAGATGCGCAAATCAGGTCAGATTCAGTTCTACGTATCACCAGAAAAAGTATTCTGGCTTCTTTATTCCAGGTAAGCAACTGTATATGTCGTAACTTCTTTTAGGAATAAGTATTTTTAATGATTGAGATTTTAATGATAAAATTGTTTTGTGTGCAACATTGCTATTGAATTCTTTTATTTACAATATATCGTAATGTAATGTTTAAATGTTCTAAAGAATTATTATTTAATTATATTTATGTAATTTTTATTGTAAAGGTTGAATTCGCTTCCAACTTCATGTTTTGATTTAATGATTAAAATAAAGTATTCTTTAAGCAAGAAAGAGCAATATCTGGCAATATATTCTAAATCAATATTCTATTTTAAAATAAGTAAAATGCATTAATTGTTATTATATTTAATACTTTTACTATCTTGAAATTGATTGAGAATTAACTATTTTATAATATTCTAAGGTGCAGAAGTTATACGAATAAATGAAGTTGGAAAGCTTAATAAGGAAAATTTAATATGTATTTCATGAATTTTTATTATAAGTTTTTAGATGTGTAATATATATGTGTGTTGATTATTTAAATAAAGTTCTACGTATCAGCAGAAAAAATATTCTGGCTTCTTTATTCCAGCTTCGATTCCGTACCTGACTAATTCCCTTGACATTTCATCATCGGGTGACATTCTTTATCTGGGGACTCATCCTTTTTCTTCTTACTATCCTCCTGAGTTCCCAGCCTGTGTTTATGAGACCGATCTATAGAACGTTCCAGCCAAACATCTAATAAAAGTCTCATAAAAGTTGGTGGAGCATAAAGTTATGAATAAAGGTGTCACCCCACACAACTATAACTTGCGTACCAGACTCATTCCAGAACTACATAGACCATCCGACCTCACTCCGCCCAGCCTTACCTCGACCCCCAGAGCAACAGCGCCACTACATTCTGAAGAGCCTTCTACATTTCCAACAACCTCCCTGCTATTGGACACAACAGCTTCAACATATACTTCACCAGTAACGATCTACCCTCCTTTGTCTACTCTACAGACGACCCTGACCAACGCTACCAGCATTCTCACCACTCCTAGTCCAGCACCAGTGATTCTACCTCCTCCTGACCTAGACTCAACAGATCCAACGCCTAGTCTACCAGTAGTGACCCCACGCAAGCCTGATTCTGATTTCACCTCAACATTTGGACGTGTGACCCCAAAAAGTGTTTTCCAACCAAACTGTGTACCTGAACTTAAAAAAAAAACATTGCCTGTGTTAGACTATGAACATTTATCAAGGACTCATATTCATTCTGGAGACAACAGATTCGCACAAACAGGTATGTCCTCAGCTATTAAATTAGATGTTTTTAATGGTGATCAATCTCAGAATCCTGTTAAATGGTTAGAACATTTTGTACAATGGGCTAGGTTTTATGAATTGTCAGATGATAAGATTTTGAATGCTTTTCCTTTTCATCTTCAGGGACATGCCAAAATTTGGTATGATACATTATCAGATAGTGATAAAAGCGATTGGCAAACTCTAGTCTCAGCTTTCAAATCTAGATTTCACAATGACGATGTTATTCTAGATCTATCAATTTTGCAAACTCAGCAAGGGTCTTCTGAACCAGTTTTAGACAATCTAAGTCGCCTTTTGCGAATCGCAACTAACAAAACCATTCCAGATCAAGTTTTATTAGCAGTGGCATTGAAATGGATTGAAACCATCAGTAAAACGAATAGTTATGAACAAAAATCCAACTAGCATGTCAGATTTACGACAAGCTGCAGTTTTAGCAGAAAAATCCATTGCAACTGCTGATGACTCAGATCTGTCTGCCCTTAACACACTTGTTGATGAAGTTAAACAACTAAAAGATGAGGTTAAGGTTGCTAATTCTAAACAAAGTGAGTTCATTAACACATACTCGCAACCACCTGTCAGTTCCAAATACACTAAGCAGACATTCCGCACTCAAAGACCCCAAGCGCGAGGTTCATACTATACACAACAGAACAGGCCTATCCTAAATTATGTTAATAATAACTCATCACGGCAAGGTATGCATTACCACCAGCAACCAAAAAAAATCGCTTTCCAAGCTCTTGTTTTTATTGTCTTGGGTCCTGTATTTCTAGGTCTATGTGTCCAGCTCGAAATGCACAGTGTCACCTTTGTCACAAGACAGGCCATTTTTCACGTGCATGCATGTCCACTCGTAAACAATAGGAACGCGCACCTCACGGTAGGACACGAACCTGTCGTGAGCATGACCAAGAACCACAAATCACATTAGTCACACCTATTCACAAAAATCTTGTTCCTCTTTTGTTAGAAACAAAATCACGAATGAATTAGCTGGTACAAGCGCGTCGATTGCGGCCATCAACTTAAAATTTCTTTCTCGCGCAGGATTCAATCCACGTCAAATTCAACCATCAAATAATCCTAATATTATAGCAGCAGGTGGAGAAAAACATTCAATTTATGGCATTATCCAACTTAATTTGAAAATAGGAGGTATAAGTTTTTCTCATACATTCTATGTTATACCCGCCTTACATCATTCAGACATTCTGGGTATAGACTTTTTGACTAAATACAAAGCAGTAGTGAATCTAGATACACAAACGCTCTCTTTGCTAGACGATACGGTAATTATCAATCTGGTACGTACTGAGTCAGGATTGGCGCGTGTAAACAAAAGTACAACGATTCCACCAAACTCAAGTTGTTCTATTTCTGTTAGCATCAGTAAAATAAAAAAGGGAACGTCTGTTTTACTAGAACCATCTCATAATATGTCAAACTCCACATTTTTGACAGCTAGAACAATTGTAACGGTTTCGAAAAATAACCCTGTTCAGATCTTAAATCCTACTCCGAAAACTATACACATACATACAAATACCGTACTAGCTTATGTAGATGTACTACACCCACAAACCATATTTACTGTTAGTGAGGACACTTATGACAAGAATATCACACCTGATACACCTGACATCGTGGACACACAAACTAGTACACCACGAGAAGCAATTAATTTTGATTTACACTCTTCAGATTTGTCAGAAAATCAAAAACAAGAACATCAATTATTTTTGAATAAACATAGAGATGTGTTTGCCTTGAACTTAGAAGAATTAGGAAGTACTACGGTATTTACTCATCGAACAGAGACAGGTGATTAGATGCCAATTCGTTGTCAACATTATCGTGCGTCTCCGCACATCAATAAAGAAATTGATAGACAGGTAGATGAATTATTAGAACACCAACTAATCGAACCCAGTTCTTCGAGTTATGCATCTCCAGTTGTTTTAGTCAAAAAGAAAAATGGTGAATATCGTTTTGCTATTGACTATAGGAAACTTAATCAGGTGACACAACCAATGACATTCCCTCTTCCAAGATTGGAAGACGTAATTGATGCAGTTGGACAAACTAAACCATGTCTTTTCAGTACACTAGATTTAAACTCAGCATTTTGGCAAATTAAAATGGATCCAGCAACAAAACATAAGAGCTCTTTCATAACATCACGTGGTCTTTACCAATGGAATGTAATGCCGTATGGACTCAGAAATGCGCCCGCCACATATTGTATTCTTTTAGGTCATGTACTTAGAGGTATACCATGGTCAACATGTCTTGCATACATAGATGACTATTATTTTTTCCAATTCATTTGAAGAACACTTAGCACATCTTGAACTTATTTTTGATCGACTGCGTCAAGCAAACTTGACACTCAAACCATCAAAATGTGTATTCGCAGCATCTGAAGTTATTTATCTTGGTCATAAATTCTCAACAAAAGGTATCAAATTAGATGAGTCCAAAATAGACACAGTTACACAGTTCCCTGTTCCAAAAACACAGAAAGATGTTAGGAGTTTTCTAGGATTGTGCAATTATTACAGAAAATTTGTCCAGGGATATTCTACAATAGCAACACCTTTAAATAAATTATTGACAAAAGACAGTTCATTTCTTTGGACAGACATGTGTCAAAAAGCATTTGAAACTCTTAAGACAGCTTTGACCACAGCTCCTATCTTGGCTTATCCTGATTTTAATAAACCATTTAGACTCACATGTGATGCCAGTGGTACAGCTCTAGGATATATCTTGTCTCAGATAGGGACAGACGACAAAGAACATGTTATTGCTTATGGTGGACGAGCTTTAACTAACGATGAAAAACAATGGTCAGTAACTGAACACGAATGTTTGGCAGTTTTAGAAGGCATCATAACATATCATGTTTACCTATCACATCAGAAATTTACTGTCATTACAGATCACAAGGAACTAGTATGGCTAAGGACAGTTAAACAGATTTCAAACAGAATAATTCGTTGGTCACTTCGCTTACGGGAATACGATTTTGATATCGTATACACTCCAGGCCATAAAAACACAAATGCAGATGCACTCTCACGTCGTAGTTACGACCAAACAGATAAGACTGACAGCCAATTAGAGAAATCTCCAGCATACACTAACACTCAGGCTCAGTTAGAACCACCAGTACACTCCATTCAAGAAGAAATGACAGAAATTACATTCTTTTACGATAAGGAAGATGCTACTAACCTATTTCCACTACAGACTAATGATAATATACCTAGCGGTATTTCTTCAGAACTACCGGATCTCGCCCAATATCAGCGCGAGTGCCCTGATTTTAAGGACATGTATGTTTACTTAGAACAAGGAATATTACCAGAAAACACTCGTCGCGCATCGGCTATTCCATATGAAGCAAACCAGTATGAACTAATCAATGGTGTCTTACATCATTTTTTTCAGCCTCGTACAAAACACAAACATTCCCCAGATCAACTCATCAAACAAGTTGCTTTATCCACAAATTTGAGACTCGATGTCCTTCTATCTTATCACGATTCAAAAGCAGGAGGCTGTCATTTTGGTGTTCAAAGAACATATCAAGCTATCAAACAGAAATACTATTGGCCTAAAATGTATCAAAATGTGTATGACTACATTACATCATGCTCTAAATGTCAGCTCATTAAACGAGACACAAATGCACGAAAAGCTCCATTACATCCATTGCCCCCAGAGGACGTATTCTCGAGGTGGCATATGGACATTTTGTGCATGCCAAAAAGTAAGGAAGGTTATCAATACATCTTATTGGTGACAGATAGTTTGTCACATTGGTGTGAAGCATTTACTTTACGTTCTCAAACAGCAACAGAAATCGCCAGTGTTTTGTACAATGAGATATTCACACGTTATGGTGCACCGCGAACACTAGTCAGTGATCGTGGACGAAACTTTATGTCTCAAATTGTACTCGCACTTTGTGAATTATTTCAAGTAACACGTCACCATACGAGTTCATACCACCCTCAAACTAATAGCCTCTGTGAACGAACTAATATTACCATCAGTCAGGCACTCCGAGCCTTCTGTAGTAAACACCAAGATGATTGGCCGTCCATATTACCCAGCGTAATGATGGCATTCCGAATGAGTCCAGCAGTTAATTCTACTGGATACTCACCTTATTACATAGCATTTGGGAAAGAAATGACTTTACCCTTAGATGTGTCTCTTACGCCTAAAGAAACAGTACAAACACAAACACAACAGTACATAGATCAATTGATTCAAAGATTGAAAATAGTTCAAGAAATAGCTAAAGCAAATACACGTGAAGCACAAAACATAAGCAAACAGAAGTTTGACCAGAAAGCAAAGGAACCGTCCTTTCGCGTTGGAGATTATGAACATTTACAAATCTCGCATATACCTGTAGGGTTATCAAAACAACTGTATCCTCGTTGGGAAGGTCCATATTACATCACCCAAGTAGGTCCGAATAGCACCTACAGATCAGACAATCAAGAAATGAAATCATTGTACACGCAAATAGGCTTAAGCACTATAAAGATCCTGGGGATTATAGACCTCCGACACCGGACACAGTCAGTACACCTCCACAGTCGACTCAAACATCACATGATCAAGAAAGCAATGAGCACACACCAACCAACAATGGTACCGAATGGTACTTAGTTGATAAACTATTGAAATCCAAATGGATTTCTGGGAAAAAGCATTATTTGGTTAAGTGGTCAGATGGATCCACACCATCATGGCAACCAACTGAGAATGTTTCTCAAGCATTAAAGCAAGCATTTCACAGCAAACGCACACAATGAAACGCACGTCGCAAACGACGAAGTCGAATATTTCGTCATTGAATTCAATACGAAATTTAGAAGAAAATTCCTTCGCAACTGAGAGAGTTAATGCTAGTCTTTTCTGCCATTCCATCACTTCCTCGTGCCTTCAAGCTTTCTTCTTCTTCTTTCGCCGGCAAAACACTCAATTTCTTTTCTTCTCTTTAAGGTATGAGTGGAATGTGGATTTGGGTCATAGGACTGCTTCTCCTGATTCTGAATCCAGGGTCTGCTGTAGATGTGCAAAGATTAAACTATGGAGTTATCTTCCAGTCTCTCTCACCAGTATATTGTTCAGCTGATAAATGGATACACACGTTTCAAATACAACTCCCAGAGAACATTTCTGTCGATCCTATAAAATATTGTCAAAAAAGTGTAAAATGTACCTACAAAAATACACTACTTCAACAACTAAATGCAATACGTCTTACAATGAATGCACAGTTTAACGAAACATTCTCATTAATTAATGAGTTAATACCAGAAGGTGTTTTTCAGTCTTCAAATTTGTCAAAAAGAGCAATTTTGCCCTTCGTTGGTGAAAAAGGTAAAAGCCTATTCGGTTTAGCAACAACAGGAGATGTTGCCACATTAGCAAGTCACATAAATATGCTGACAAGACAGAATAATAAAATGCTCAGTGTTCTTGCCCTACATGGAGGTGATTTTTCCTCCTATATTTCACAAGTTGACAATCGTTTTAAAAATATATTATCTGCTATTGGTCACAACTCGAAAACGCATCAAGTACTAGAACAAACAATGATTGAAAATGAAGAAAACATACGCCTACAATATCAGAAAACAGAAGAAGTAATTGCCTCGCAAATGTTAGATTCCCAACAAATTAGGCATGAATTAGAGAAATTACAAATAGCAACTGCGGAATTGGCAGCAGGAAAGTTGCCTCCGATACTGATTCCACCTCATGTTTTAGTAGACTCAATCAATCAAATCGAAACTATAATATCTACTGACTATCCAGGTTATTCAGTAACACCAAAAGATCCACGTTATTATTATCAATTTGGGTCATTTATGGTAACGCGTAAAAACCGCGACCTATATATTGCCTTGCAAATTCCAATCTCCAATCTCCATTCGAAATGTATCGAATTCAATCATTTCCGGTCCCAATTAACACTTCATCTACACATGTTACGTAATTACTTGATTTACCAGACCTAATGCTTGTATCTGATGACCACCAATTTTACACAACACTAGCGTTATCAACCCTAAATCAATGCACTGGTAAGGACATTTTACATTGCAACATCCTCCCTACACTCAAACCATTGTCTCAACCCGAGTGTATCAATAGTCTATTCCAAGATGATAAGAATAATATCCATCAGACTTGTAACTTTCTTTTCATGACAAACCGAGTCGTGAAACATATTCTAGACATTTCTTCAAATCAAATATTAGTTTACCTTATGGATGAAATAATACTTGAATGTCAAAATCAACGTCGCATTGTTAAAGGTTGTCGTTTCTGTATCATGAGTATTCCTTGTCACTGCGTAGTTGTTACTACATCTATGACATATGACGGACATGTCACTACTTGTTCTGACAATTCCACTGAAGTTACCCAACTTTACCCAATTAATTTAGCACTTTTACAACAATTTTTGAACTCCACACATTTAGCAGCCATTTTAGGTAACACATCCTTTGACAATCCTTTGACTATCTCTGTACCTGACTTTAAATTATATGAACATCAAATGTCGCAATTCCTTGCTACAGATAAGGAAATTGATTTAAGTCTTAAGAAAGTAGCGGCACGTGCTAAAAGTGATCAAAGACTCTTTTCGTCCTTAGCGGAAACAATGTTAAGTGGTGAAATTTCAGTTGATGATGATTCTTGGTTTGATTCCAAATCTATTATGACTATAATTAGTTTATCTATATCTATTTTGAATACATTGGCAATTCTTTGGCTCATATGGCGATTCAGAACCTTGTCAACGGCACTCTTACTTGTTCATTCGACAAAAGCAGAATCTACAGTCCATTTCCAGTATACCATAGCACCGACAACCATTGTTCCTGATTGGTTTACTACTGTTTCTGATGTACTCACTTGCGATCATTTGATCTTTTCAGTTTCAATTATGACATTTGTAATTGCTCTCGTCCAAGTCTATAAATGGGTTACTCAGTCCAATGCGCGAACTAAGCTTCGTCTTGAAATTACTACAGGAGTTCAATGCGTACTTGTTGACATACTTCAGCTTGGTCTGTGTCCTTCATATTGGAACATTACTGGACCTTTGATGATTGAAAACCTTCATGTCACTGGTTATCTACGACCTCGATTACATGTCACATGGACAGGTTTTAAACTTACCAAAGTAAACACTAACTTCGCACTAACCATACCAACCTCTTTCAGTATTGATCTTGTCTCCGCATTCAAACTGCGTTCAATTTTTAGCAAGCCTTTCTGTGCACACGTTATTTGGACACACCATGATATTGCGTTTCCACTACGTCCTGACGAAAGTATCTCAGAATGTTCTCCTCGAACATACCCTTCCGTGCCACCCTACTCGATATTACCGTAAATGTACATATATGAATACCTGACCTCGCATTGTTCGGTCAAGATGATAATAAAGAAAAGGAAAATCAAATAATAATGATCCTATAATAATAAATTCGTAGTCATCTTATTCTTATTCATTACATTATACTAATATATATATATATATATATATATATATATATATATATATATATATATATATATATATATATATATATATATATATATATATATATACCTAGATAGAATAACGACACGTATAAATTGTTCATTTAACATACACGTATTAACGCTGCTTCTATAACTATTTTATTATAAGACAAAAAAATTACTTGGAACATACAAATTATCTATTTATTCTTTTTTGTTTTTTCAAATTCAACAGGATACCATCGGATAGAACAACGACGGATATAGATATCTATATCACAAATCCAAAAATAAGACCTACCTTTGACTAAAATAAATACATACCTTTTACTAAATAAATAAATCTGGTTAACTAAATTTACAACAAAACAACTCAATACATATATCAATCATGGCAGACTCTATTACATTCGATTTTGGTCAAAACAAAACTATTACCCTTAGAAACCCTGAACTTCAAAAAGTAGTCGACACCTCGCCAATGTTACAGGCAATTCCCATGTGGTCCAGAACTTCCTTTGCCATGTACAAATTTGATATTTCGGTCGCTCGAGATTTTTTTTTGTCAATAACCAGGGGCACAGTACTATATAACAACCCAAATTCATTATTTCAAGCAGTTAGTATTTCAGCGTACCTCGCAATACCTGAAGAAACACTCGCTCGTTTACTCTCCGGTATTGTGCCCTCTTCTGATATGATTCCGCGTTATTTAGGTTTTCTTCATCAACTTTTAATTGTAGATTACACTGGATTAGCCGAATTGTATATTCGTAATGCAAAGTTACCCCTTTCTTTGCTACAAAACCCACAAGTTAGTAATCATTTATTAAAAAAACAATGTCGAGACGCACATAACCTCGAAGAATATTTAGCCAAATGTGTACGACCGAGATGTGAGTGTGAACGGTGCACTCATCACCGTGCAGACATCAATCAATATAACCAAAACAGGTACATACCACGACTTGTCTACCCCGGAATGATACGTTTCTTCCCCCAACAGACTGTCCTACCCAAATATTTAGCATTCAAAAGTACAAAAGCTAATGAAGAAAATAGAGCAGCACCACAATAATAAAAATTAAAATGAAAAACAACTCCATATAACAAAATGGACAACAACATCTATCTAAGGTCCTCTATGACGGCAACCGTCTGGAGCCCCCCTTCCTCGTCATGATGACAATCGTCTGATGAGCCTAAACTAGCTTAGAGGTAGGTTTTGTAGTTTTGTTTTGTAGTTTTGTAGACTTGTGTGTTTAATAATAATAATAAAAAAAAATTTTATTATGTTGTTTCATAGTATCTTATGAAAGTATTCAATGTTGTGAAGTTTTATTCCCATTGTATTTTTGGGGAATTTTATCACGAATTTTGCATTATACTTTTTATTGTATTTGACTGAGTATTGTACAATACACTTCCCATTGTGTTTTGGGAATTTTATCAAATATTTTGCATTGTATTGTACTTTTTGAATTTGATTGAGTATTTTGCAATGTACCTTCTCATTGTATTTTTTGTATTTTACCTGGTATTTTGCAATATATTTTGCAGTGTTTACATTGTATCTTTAAACTTTGCGAAAATGTCTCGCAATGGTTTTTTAATCATTGAATTTTTAATATTTCACCTTTTATCTTGTTTTGATGAATAAAATTGATTTTTCTTTTCGAGCCTCGAGGTCTCGGCTCAGATAAACTAGAGGGTATTGTTAGGATTGAATTTTTAGTAAAATTAATAAGATTGATATTTTCTTTGAATTGTATTAAAGTAATGTTTTATTTATTTATATTTAAGTAGTTTCTAAAATATATTAAAGGTAATTTCACTTGTTTTTGAAGCACAACTATATAGAATAGAAAAGGTTGCTGAGCAAGTGGAAAAAAGGCAATGTATATAGACATACTGCATAAGACTGATAAAAATAACTAAAAGCTTGCCAACGTACAGTGTTGTATGGAAGCATATAACGAAAAACATAATACATGCCATTTTACAGACCTCAGCTACAGTTTCTAGGTTCCATTAGTAAAAATATGTTTCGTAACCTAGTTATTGGCGTAAGTCCAATTCGGTTAATAAAGGTGGAGTAACATCTCTCTAAGAAACTTCTAGACGACACAGAAACAAAATGGCTTCCAACTAATGGATATCCATATTTGGTGTAACGTCGTCAAACGAATATAAATAACTACAAAATTAAGTCTTATGACTTAAGATAAATCGGTTACCACCTGCTGAAACTGGTTCTTGCTTGGGGAAGAGTCAGCATTTTTTTCTGACTGGTACTTGGAGGGTATGACCTTGTCTAACCCTGAATCTGGCCGAGTATGTATAAATACAGATGCGCAAATCAGGTCAGATTCAGTTCTACGTATCACCAGAAAAAATATTCTGGCTTCTTTATTCCAGGTAAGCAACTGTATATGTCGTAACTTCTTTTAGGAATAAGTATTTTTAATGATTGAGATTTTAATGGTAAAATTGTTTTGTGTGCAACATTGCTATTGAATTCTTTTATTTACAATATATCGTAATGGAATGTTTAAATGTTCTAAAGAATTATTATTTAATTATATTTATGTAATTTTTATTGTAAAGGTTGAATTCGCTTCCAACTTCATGTTTTGATTTAATGATTGAAATAAAGTATTCTTTAAGCAAGAAAGAGTAATATCTGGCAATATATTCTAAATCAATATTCTATTTTAAAATAAGTAAAATGCATTAATTGTTATTATATCTAATACTTTTACTATCTTGAAATTGATTGAGAATTAACTATTTTATAATATTCTAAGGTGCAGAAGTTATACGAATAAATGAAGATGGAAAGCTTAATAAGGAAAATGAAATATGTATTTCATGATTTTTTATTATAAGTTTTTAGATGTGTAATATATATGTGTGTTGATTATTTAAATAAAGTTCTACGTATCAGCAGAAAAAATATTCTGGCTTCTTTATTCCAGCTTCGATTCCGTACCTGACTAATTCCCTTGACATTTCATCATCGGGTGACATTCTTTATCTGGGGACTCATCCTTTTTCTTCTTACTATCCTCCTGAGTTCCCAGCCTGTGTTTATGAGACCGATCTATAGAACGTTCCAGCCAAACATCTAATAAAAGTCTCATAAAAGTTGGTGGAGCATAAAGTTATGAATAAAGGTGTCACCCCACACAACTATAACTTGCGTACCAGAGTCATTCCAGAATTACTTAGACCATCCGACTTCACTCCGCCCAGCCTTACCTCGACCCCCAGAGCAACAGCGCCACTACATTCTGAAGAACCTTCTACATTTCCAACAACCTCCCTGCTATTGGACACAACAGCTTCAACATATACTTCACCAGTAACGATCTACCCTCCTTTGTCTACTCTACAGACGACCCTGACCAACGCTACCAGCATTCTCACCACTCCTAGTCCAGCACCAGTGATTCTACCTCCTCCTGACCTAGACTCAACAGATCCAACGCCTAGTCTACCAGTAGTGACCCCACGCAAGCCTGATTCTGATTTCACCTCAACATTTGGACGTGTGACCCCAAAAAGTGTTTTCCAACCAAACTGTGTACCTGAACTTAAAAAAAACATTGCCTGTGTTAGACTATGAACATTTATCAAGGACTCATATTCATTCTGGAGACAACAGATTCGCACAAACAGGTATGTCCTCAGCTATTAAATTAGATGTTTTTAATGGTGATCAATCTCAGAATCCTGTTAAATGGTTAGAACATTTTGTACAATGGGCTAGGTTTTATGAATTGTCAGATGATAAGATTTTGAATGCTTTTCCTTTTCATCTTCAGGGACATGCCAAAATTTGGTATGATACATTATCAGATAGTGATAAAAGCGATTGGCAAATTCTAGTCTCAGCTTTCAAATCTAGATTTCACAATGACGATGTTATTCTAGATCTATCAATTTTGCAAACTCATCAAGGGTCTTCTGAACCAGTTTTAGACAATCTAAGTCGCCTTTTGCGAATCGCAACTAACAAAACCATTCCAGATCAAGTTTTATTAGCAGTGGCATTGAAATGGATTGAAACCGTCAGTAAAACGAATAGTTATGAACAAAAATCCAACTAGCATGTCAGATTTACGACAAGCTGCAGTTTTAGCAGAAAAATCCATTGCAACTGCTGATGACTCAGATCTGCCTGCCCTTAACACACTTTTTGATGAAGTTAAACAACTAAAAGATGAGGTTAAGGTTGCTAATTCTAAACAAAGTGAGTTCATTAACACAAACTCGCAACCACCTGTCAGTTCCAAATACACTAAGCAGACATTCCGCACTCAAAGACCCCAAGCGCGAGGTTCATACTATACACAACAGAACAGGCCTATCCCAAATTATGTTAATAATAACTCATCACAGCAAGGTATGCATTACCACCAGCAACCAAAACATCGCTCTCCAAGCTCTTGTTTTTATTGTCTTGGGTCCTGTATTTCTAGGTCTATGTGTCCAGCTCGAAATGCACAGTGTCACCTTTGTCACAAGACAGGCCATTTTTTACGTGCATGCATGTCCACTCGTAAACAATAGGAACGCGCACCTCACGGTAGGACACGAACCTGTCGTGAGCATGACCAAGAACCACAAATCACATTAGTCACACCTATTCGCAAAAATCTTGTTCCTCTTTTTGTTAGAAACAAAATCACGAATGCATTAGCTGATACAGGCGCGTCGAATTCGGCCATCAACTTAAAATTTCTTTCTCGCGCAGGATTCAATCCACGCCAAATTCAACCATCAAATATTCCTAATATTATAGCAGCAGGCGGAGAAAAACATTCAATTTATGGCATTATCCAACTTAATTTTGAAAATAGGAGGTATAAGTTTTTCTCATACATTTTATGTTATACCCGCCTTACATCATTCAGACATTCTGGGTATAGACTTTTTGACTAAATACAAAGCAGTAGTGAATCTAGATACACAAACGCTCTCTTTGCTAGACGATACGGTAATTATCAATCTGATACGTACTGAGTCAGGATTGGCGCGTGTAAACAAAAGTACAACGATTCCACCAAACTCAAGTTGTTCTATTTCTGTGAGTATCAGTAAAATAAAAAAGGGAACGTCTGTTTTACTAGAACCATCTCATAATATGTCAAACTCCACATTTTTGACAGCTAGAACAATTGTAACGGTTTCGAAAAATAACCTTGTTCAGATCTTGAATCCTACTCCGAAACCTATACACATACATACAAATACTGTACTAGCTTATGTAGATGTACTACACCCACAAACCATATTTACTGTTAGTGAGGACACTTATGACAAGAATATCACACCTGATACACCTGACATCGTGGACACACAAACTAGTACACCACGAGAAGCAATTAATTTTGATTTACTCTCTTCAGATTTGTCAGAAAATCAAAAACAAGAACTTCAATTATTTTTGAATAAACATAGAGATGTGTTTGCCTTGAATTTAGAAGAATTAGGAAGTACTACGGTATTTACTCATCGAATAGAGACAGGTGATTAGGTGCCAATTCGTTGTCAACCTTATCGTGCGTCTCCTCACATCAATAAAGAAATTGATAGACAGGTAGATGAATTATTAGAACACCAACTAATCGAACCCAGTTCTTTGAGTTATGCATCTCCAGTTGTTTTAGTCAAAAAGAAAAATGGTGAATATCGTTTTGCTATTGACTATAGGAAACTTAATCAGGTGACACAACCAATGACATTCCCTCTTCCAAGATTAGAAGATGTAATTGATGCAGTTGGACAAACTAAACCATGTCTTTTCAGTACATTAGATTTAAACTCAGCATTTTGGCAAATTAAAATGGATCCAGCAACAAAACATAAGAGCTCTTTCATAACATCACGTGGTCTTTACCAATGGAATGTAATGCCGTATGGACTCAGAAATGCGCCCGCCACATATTGTATTCTTTTAGGTCATGTACTTAGAGGTATACCATGGTCAACATGTCTTGCATACATAGATGACATTATTATTTTTTCCAATTCATTTGAAGAACACTTAGCACATCTTGAACTTATTTCTGATCGACTGCGTCAAGCAAACTTGACACTCAAACCATCAAAATGTGTATTCGCAGCATCTGAAGTTATTTATCTTGGTCATAAATTCTCAACAAAAGGTATCAAATTAGATGAGTCCAAAATAGACACAGTTACACAGTTCCCTGTTCCAAAAACACAGAAAGATGTTAGGAGTTTTCTAGGATTGTGCAATTATTACAGAAAATTTGTCCAGGGATATTCTACAATAGCAACACCTTTAAATAAATTATTGACAAAAGACAGTTCATTTCTTTGGACAGACAAGTGTCAAAAAGCATTTGAAACTCTTAAGACAGCTTTGACTACAGCTCCTATCTTGGCTTATCCTGATTTTAATAAACCATTTAGACTCACATGTGATGCCAGTGGTACAGCTCTAGGATATATCTTGTCTCAGATAGGGACAGACGACAAAGAACATGCTATTGCTTATGGTGGACGAGCTTTAACTAACGCTGAAAAATAATGGTCAGTAACTGAACACGAATGTCTGGCAGTTTTAGAAGGTATCAGAACATATCATGTTTACCTATCACATCAGAAATTTACTGTCATTACAGATCACAAGGCACTAGTATGGCTGAGGATAGTTAAACACATTTCAAACAGACTAATTCGTTGGTCACTTCGCTTACGGGAATACGATTTTGATATCGTATACACTCCAGGCCATAAAAACACAAATGCAGATGCACTCTCACGTCGTAGTTACGACCAAACAGATAATACTGACAGCCAATTAGAGAAATCTCCAGCATACACTAACACTCAGGCTCAGTTAGAACCACCAGTACACTCCATTCAAGAAGAAATGACAGAAATTACATTCTTTTCGATAAGGAAGATGCTACTAACCTATTTCCACTACAGACTAATGATAACATACCTAGCGGTATTTCTTCAGAACTACCGGATCTCGCCCAATATCAGCGCGAGTGCCCTGATTTTAAGGACATGTATGTTTACTTAGAACAAGGAATATTACCAGAAAACACTCGTCGCGCATCGGCTATTCCATATGAAGCAAACCAGTATGAACTAATCAATGGTGTCTTACATCATTTTTTTCAGCCTCGTACAAAACACAAACATTCTCAACCCCTAAAACAAGTTGCTTTACCCACAAATTTGAGACCGATATCCTTCTATCTTATCACGATTCAAAAGCAGGAGGCTGTCATTTTGGTGTTCAAAGAACATATCAAGCTATCAAACAGAAATACTATTGGCCTAAAATGTATCAAAATGTGTATGACTACATTACATCATGCTCTAAATGTCAGCTCATTAAACGAGACACAAATGCACGAAAAGCTCCATTACATCCATTTCCCCCAGAGGACGTATTCTCTAGGTGGCATATGGACACTTTGTGCATGCCAAAAAGTAAGGAAGGTTATCAATACATCTTATTGGTGACAGATAGTTTGTCACATTGGTGTGAAGCCTTTCCTTTACGTTCTCAAACAGCAACAGAAATCGCCAGTGTTTTGTACAATGAGATATTCACACGTTATGGTGCACCGCGAACACTAGTCAGTGTTCGTGGACGAAACTTTATGTCTCAAATTGTACTCGTACTTTGTGAATTATTTCAAGTAACACGTCACCATACGAGTTCATACCACCCTCAAACTAATAGCCTCTGTGAACGAACTAATAGTACCATCAGTCAGGCACTCCGAGCCTTCTGTAGTAAACACCAAGATGATTGGCCGTCCATATTACCCAGCGTAATGATGGCATTCCGAATGAGTCCAGCAGTTAATTCTACTGTATACTCACCTTATTACATAGTATTTGGGAAAGAAATGACTTTACCCTTAGATGTGTCTCTTACGCCTAAAGAAACAGTACAAACACAAACACAACAGTACATAGATCAATTGATTCAAAGATTGAAAATAGTTCAAGAAATAGCTAAAGCAAATACACGTGAAGCACAAAACATAAGCAAACAGAGGTTTGACCAGAAAGCAAAGGAACCGTCCTTTCGCGTTGGAGATTATGTACATATACCTCTAGGGTTATCAAAAAAACTGTATCCTCGTTGGGAAGGTCCATATTACATCACCCAAGTAGGTCCGAATAGCACCTACAGATCAGACAATAAAGAAATGAAATCACTTGTACACGCAAATAGGCTTAAGCACTATAAAGATCCTGGGGATTATAGACCTCCGACACCGGACACAGTCAGTACACCTCCACAGTCGACTCAAACATCACATGATCAAGCAAGCAATGAGCACACACCAACCAACAATGGTACCGAATGGTACTTAGTTGATAAACTATTGAAATCCAAATGGATTTCTGGGAAAAAGTATTATTTGGTTAAGTGGTCAGATGGATCCACGCCATCATGGCAACCAACTGAGAATGTTTCTCAAGCATTAAAGCAAGCATTTCACAGCAAACGCACACAATGAAACGCACGTCGCAAACGACGAAGTCGAATATTTCGTCATTGAATTCAATACGAAATTTAGAAGGAAATTCCTTCGCAACTGAGAGAGTTAATGCTAGTCCTTTCTACCATTCCATCACTTCCTCGTGCCTTCAAGCTTTCTTCTTCTTCTTTCGCCGGCAAAACACTCAATTTCTTTTCTTCTCTTTAAGGTATGCGTGGAATGTGGATTTGGGTCATAGGACTGCTTCTCCTGACTCTGAATCCAGAATCTGATGTAGATGTGCAAAGATTAAACTATGGAGTTATCTTCCAGTCTCTCTCACCAGTATATTGTTCAGCTGATAAATGGATACACACGTTTCAAATACAACTCCCAGAGAACATTTCTGTCGATCCTATAAAATATTGTCAAAAAAGTGTAAAATGTACCTACAAAAATACACTACTTCAACAACTAAATGCAATACGTCTTACAATGAATGCACAGTTTAACGAAACAATCTCATTAATTAATGAGTTAATACCAGAAGGTGTTTTTCAGTCTTCAAATTTGTCAAAAAGAGCAATTTTGCCCTTCGTTGGTGAAATAGGTAAAAGCCTATTCGGTTTAGCAACAACAGGAGATGTTGCCACATTAGCAAGTCACATAAATATGCTGACAAGACAGAATAACAAAATGCTCAGTGTTCTTGCCCTACATGGAGGTGATTTTTCCTCCTATATTTCACAAGTCGACAATTGTTTTAAAAATATATTATCAGCTATTGGTCAAAAGTCGAAAACGCTTCAATTACTAGAACAAACAATGATTGAAAATGAAGAAAACATACGCCTACAATATCAGAAAACAGAAGAAGTAATTGCCTCGCAAATGTTAGATTCCCAACAAATTAGGCATGAATTAGAGAAATTACAAATAGCAACTGCGGAATTGGCAGCAGGAAAGTTGCCTCCGATACTGATTCCACCTCATGTTTTAGTAGACTCAATCAATCAAATCGAAACTATAATATCTACTGACTATCCAGGTTATTCAGTAACACCAAAAGATCCACGTTATTATTATCAATTTGGGTCATTTATGGTAACGCGTAAAAACCGCGACCTATATATTGCCTTGCAAATTCCAATCTCCAATCTCCATTCGAAATGTATCGAATTCAATCATTTCCGTTCCCAATTAACACTTCATCTACACATGTTACGTAATTACTTGATTTACCAGACCTAATGCTTGTATCTGATGACCACCAATTTTACACAACACTAGCATTATCAACCCTAAATCAATGCACTGGTAAGGACATTTTACATTGCAGCATCCGCCCTACACTCAAACCATTGTCTCAACCCGAGTGTATCAATAGTCTATTCCAAGATGATAAGAATAATATCCATCAGACTTGTAACTTCCGTTTCATGACAAACCGAGTCGTGCCACATATTCTAGACATTTCCTCAAATCAAATATTAGTTTACCTTATGGATGAAATAATACTTGAATGTCAAAATCAACGTCGCATTGTTAAAGGTTGTCGTTTCTGTATCATGAGTATTCCTTGTCACTGCGTAGTTGTTACTACATCTATGACATATGACGGACATATCACTACTTGTTCTGACAATTCCACTGAAGTTACCCAACTTCACCCAATTAATTTAGCACTTTTACAACAATTTTTGAACTCCACACATTTAGCAGCCATTTTAGGTAACACATCCTTTGACAATCCTTTGACTATCTCTGTACCTGACTTTAAATTATATGAACATCAAATGTCGCAATTCCTTGCTACAGATAAGGAAATTGATTTAAGTCTTAAGAAAGTAGCGGCACGTGCTAAAAGTGATCAAAGACTCTTTTCGTCCTTAGCGGAAACAATGTTAAGTGGTGAAATTTCAGTTGATGATGATTCTTGGTTTGATTCCAAATCTATTATGACTATAATTAGTTTATCTATATCTATTTTGAATACATTGGCAATTCTTTGGCTCATATGGCGATTCAGAACCTTGTCAACGGCACTCTTACTTGTTCATTCGACAAAAGCAGAATCTACAGTCCATTTCCAGTATACCATAGCACCGACAACCATTGTTCCTGATTGATTTACTACTGTTTCTGATGTACTCACTTGCGATCATTTGATCTTTTCAGTTTCAATTATGACATTTGTAATTGCTCTCGTCCAAGTCTATAAATGGGTTACTCAGTCCAATGCGCGAACTAAGCTTCGTCTTGAAATTACTACAGGAGTTCAATGCGTACTTGATGACATACTTCAGCTTGGTCTGTGTCCTTCATATTGGAACATTACTGGACCTTTGATGATTGAAAACCTTCATGTCACTGGTTATCTACGACCTCGATTACATGTCACATGGACAGGTTTTAAACTTACCAAAGTAAACACTAACTTCGCACTAACCATACCAACCTCTTTCAGTATTGATCTTGTCTCCGCATTCAAACTGCGTTCAATTTTTAGCAAGCCTTTCTGTGCACATGTTATTTGGACACACCATGATATTGCGTTTCCACTACGTCCTGACGGAAGTATTTCATAATGTTCTCCTCGAACATACCCTTACGTGCCACCCTACTCGATATTACCGTAAATATACATATATGAATACCTGACCTCGCATTGTTCGGTCAAGATGATAATAAAGAAAAGGAAAATCAAATAATAATGATCCTATAATAATAAATTCGTAGTCATCTTATTCTTATTCATTAGATTATACTAATATATATATATATATATATATATATATATATATATATATATATATATATATATATATATATACCTAGATAGAATAACGACACGTATAAATTGTTCATTTAACATACACGTATTAACGCTGCTTCTATAACTATTTTATTATAAGACAAAAAAATTACTTGGAACATACAAATTATCTATTTATTCTTTTTTGTTTTTTCAAATTCAACAGGATACCATCGGATAGAACAACAACGGATATAGATATCTATATCACAAATCCAAAAATAAGACCTACCTTTGACTAAAATAAATACATACCTTTTACTAAAAAATAAATCTTGTTAACTAAATTTACAACAAAACAACTCAATACATATATCAATCATGGCAGACTCTATTACATTCGATTTTGGTCAAAACAAAACTATTACCCTTAGAAACCCTGAACTTCAAAAAGTAGTCGACGCCTCGCCAATGTTACAGGCAATTCCCATGTGGTCCAGAACTTCCTTTGCCATGTACAAATTTGATATTTCGGTCGCTCGACATTTATTTTTGTCAATAACCAGGGGCACAGTACTATATAACAACCCAAATTCATTATTTCAAGCAGTTAGTATTTCAGCGTACCTCGCAATACCTGAAGAAACGCTAGCTCGTTTACTCTCCGGTATTGTGCCCTCTTCTGATATGATTCCGCGTTATTTAGGTTTTCTTCATCAACTTTTAATTGGAGGTTACACTGGATTAGCCGAATTGTATATTCGTAATGCAAAGTTACCCCTTTCTTTGCTACAAAACCCACAAGTTAGTAATCAATTATTCAAAAAACAATGTCGAGACGCACATAACCTCGAAGAATATTTAGCCAAATGTGTCCGACCGAGATGTGTGTGTGAACGGTGCACTCATCACCGTGCAGACATCAATCAATATAACCAAAACAGGTACATACCACGACTTGTCTACCCCGGAAGGATACGTTTCTTCCCCCAACAGACTGCCCTACCCAAATATTTAGCACTCAAAAGTACAAAAGCTAATGAAGAAAATAGAGCAGCACCACAATAATACAAATTAAAATGAAAAACAACTCCATATAACAAAATGGACAACAACATCTATCTAAGGTCCTCTATGACGGCAACCGTCTGGAGCCCCCCTTCCTCGTCATGATGACAATCGTCTGATGAGCCTAAACTAGCTTAGAGGTAGGTTTTGTAGTTTTGTTTTGTAGTTTTGTAGACTTGTGTGTTTAATAATAATAATAATAAAAAAAAATTATTATGTTGTTTCATAGTATCTTATGAAAGTATTCAATGTTTTATTCCCATTGTATTTTTGGGGAATTTTATCACGAATTTTGCATTGTACTTTCTATTGTATTTGACTGAGTATTGTGCAATACACTTCCCATTGTGTTTTGGGAATTTTATCAAATATTTTGCATTGTATTGTACTTTTTGAATTTGATTGAGTATTTTGCAATGTACCTTCTCATTGTAATTTTTGTATTTTACCTGGTATTTTGCAATGTATTTGCAGTGTTTACATTGTATCTTTAAACTTTTCGAAAATATCTCGCAATGGTTTTTTAATCATTGTATTTTTGATATTTCACCTTTTATCTTGTTTTGATGAATAAAATTGATTTTTCTTTTCGAGCCTCGAGGTCTCGGCTCAGATAAACTAGAGGGTATTGTTAGGATTGAATTTTTAGTAAAATTAATAAGATTGATATTTTCTTTGAGTTGTATTAAAGTAATGTTTTATTTATTTATATTTAAGCAGTTTCTAAAATATATTAAAGGTAATTTCATTTGTTTTTGAAGCACAACTATATAGAATAGAAAAGGATGCTGAGCAAGTGGAAAAAAAGGCAATGTATATAGACATACTGCATAAGACTGATTAAAATAACTAAAAGCTTGCCAACGTACAGTGTTGTGTGGAAGCATATAACGAAAAACATAATACATGCCATTTTACAGACCTCAGCTACAGTTTCTAGGTTCCATCAGTAAAAATATGTTTCGTAACCTAGTTATTGGCGTAAGTCCAATTCGGTTAATAAAGGTGGAGTAACATCTCTCTAAGAAACTTCTAGACGACACAGAAACAAAATGGCTTCCAACTAATGGATATCCATATTTGGTGTAACGTCGTCAAACGAATATAAATAACTACAAAATTAAGTCTTATGACTTAAGATAAATCGGTTACCACCTGCTGAAACTGGTTCTTGCTTGGGGAAGAGTCAGCATTTTTTTCTGACTGGTACTTGGAGGGTATGACCTTGTCTAACCCTGAATCTGGCCGAGTATGTATAAATACAGATGCGCAAATCAGGTCAGATTCAGTTCTACGTATCACCAGAAAAAATATTCTGGCTTCTTTATTCCAGGTAAGCAACTGTATATGTCGTAACTTTTTTTTAGGAATAAGTATTTTTAATGATTGAGATTTTAATGGTAAAATTGTTTTGTGTGCAACATTGCTATTGAATTCTTTTATTTACAATATATCGTAATGGAATGTTTAAATGTTCTAAAGAATTATTATTTAATTATATTTATGTAATTTTTATTGTAAAGGTTGAATTCGCTTCCAACTTCATGTTTTGATTTAATGATTGAAATAAAGTATTCTTTAAGCAAGAAAGAGTAATATCTGGCAATATATTCTAAATCAATATTCTATTTTAAAATAAGTAAAATGCATTAATTGTTATTATATTTAATACTTTTACTATCTTGAAATTGATTGAGAATTAACTATTTTATAATATTCTAAGGTGCAGAAGTTATACGAATAAATGAAGTTGGAAAGCTTAATAAGGAAAATTTAATATGTATTTCATGAATTTTTATTATAAGTTTTTATATGTGTAATATATATGTGTGTTGATTTTTTAAATAAAGTTCTACGTATCAGCAGAAAAAATATTCTGGCTTCTTTATTCCAGCTTCGATTCCGTACCTGACTAATTCCCTTGACATTTCATCATCGGGTGACATTCTTTATCTGGGGACTCATCCTTTTTCTTCTTACTATCCTCCTGAGTTCCCAACCTGTGTTTATGAGACTGATCTATAGAACGTTTCAGCCAAACATCTAATTAAAGTCTCATAATATGTATATATATATATATATATATATATATATATATATATATATATATATATATATATATATATATATATATATATATATATATATATATATATATATATATATATATATATATACACATATATAAGCTTAATAACTTAATAAAGTTTCATACATCAAACCATTACCTTTTGAAACTGGTAGTTTGCTATTTATTATATTTCGTAGAGTACTGTATGAAATGTTTGAAATAGGGAACATGTGCTATATATTACTTTCGGTCGTCGTGGTAGTATTTGCACGATGGAAGACAAACATCTATTTTGAGTATTTACATTCACAGGTCTAAGGTTTATAAATATAATCAAAGAAGAAATAAAGGTACCAGGCTAATGTCGTAATAAATATGCAGCTTCGTAGAATTGTTTTTCTTAATTTGTTAAGCCCTGACAAGCATTAAGCATTGTTGATACCATGTATGTATGTCCATTTCACTTCGTTTGTTGTAACCTGTACAAACTGGTAGTCATAAAGTAACGTATTGTTCTGTTTTCATCTAGGTGATATATTGCATATTCATCGCATCTCGAGTAGGTATCTATCAGTGTTTTGGATGATACAGCATTACAAGCACACGTTTACGTTTTCATGCCAAACCCAGGTAAGACAATGCAGTAAAAAAAATGCTTTAGTCTTTGATTTCTTGTGTAAATATGCCTGTGCCCGACCCTCGTCACATCCAACAGGTAATAGAAACTTAACTATTTTTAAGAAGAAATTGATATGTACCAAGGTCGCAATTGTTAGTTAAAAGAGGCTCTGTTAAGACTGACAATTCGCAGAAGCGATATAATTTTAAAGTAACAATACTGTCTTTAAAACTTTTTCTAAGATTGTTTTGACAAAATTTAAATTTATCATATAACATGCACTCAGATGTGCGTAGTTCTATCATTCTAAGTAAAATTGTCGGGCTTCCACAAAGGTCTAAAGAAACGACATCATCATGCGTCTCGTCTAAAACCCTGTCGTAGGCCCCTCGAACAGAGCTTTCAGATAGATTTTTAAACGTGAAAAGCGTAAAAAAACAGATCTAAATGTAAGCCGGAGACACATTCCATACGCATAATTGATCTTGTCGGTTTACTCTTATGCAATTATATAAACAACCGACTTGAATACCTGGGTGTGTGCATATGGTTCGGGAGAAGTTTTTACCCGAGCGTGTTCGTGTTGTCTACGTGAGACGTAGGATCTTTTAAGCCAGACTGAAGGGGGTGAGTTTATTTATTGTTTCATTTCCTACTCAAGATGCCATAGAACCCTCGCAGACTGTCCCTGAAGCGTACGAGAAACTGTGCTCTCCAACATTATTCTGGCGTACCCTTCGTTGGACTGCTGTCAAAACATCAGGTCTCTTCAACCTTATTTTGATTTATAATGACTACCATGTTCACGCAAACTGAACCCAATTAACTAGAATGGATCACAGCATATTCATGAAGATGCTAGGCATGGAATATTTACGTTCAATAGGACAGGTATAAAGATTGCATATTTTACTGCAGATAAGCATCATGTATAAATCTGCATTACTATGGGTTGGGTTGGGAATCCGGGCACTTTCTCACATCCGGGCATTTTCAGTGCATGGTTACGACCGCCGAATAGCGGAGAACTCGCCCCATGGAGAACTCGCCCCATGGAGAACTCGCCCTGGGAGAACTCATCCCAGGTGTCAGGAGAAGTCGTCCCATAGTGGTTGGAGAACTCGCCCCACTTTGCCTGGAGAAGTCGCCCCAAGGATAATATATAATAATTCTGAGATTTCGCCACATGTTTGGTAAGGCTTTATTTATTGTTGTTTTTAAATTCCATTGAAAAATAGTTTAAAAAATAAGTCAACTCTTAACAAAATGAACGGTAGAATGATTTCGCATTTAATTTGTGCGTCTTCATGTACGAAATATTTTAAAAGAAACGGAGAACTTTTTTATTATATGAAAACTGAGGATCTCTATAATTTTATATATGAAAGCGATGATTATTTATAGTAGTTTCTCTGATATTTGCACATCAAGAGCACCGGTGTATGCTACATTTAGATGACGAAAATGTTCTTTTTTCTTTTTCTTTTCTGTATGTTTAGTACTAATAAAAAAAATCTTGCAAATTCTTGGGCCTTCTTTAAGCGATAATTGATTTTTTTTTGTAAAGTGTTTTTACGCTGGTAAATTGATAAATTTATTTGATAGATTTAGGAGACTAAAAGTTATTAATTATACGACGTAGATTAGATAATGAAGGATTCGATTGTATTATGAAAGGAATTACATCTCTCTCTCTCTCTCTCTCTCTCTCTCTCTCTCTCTCTCTCTCTCTCTCTCTCTCTCTCTCTTGTACATACTGCTTTGTTTAAAGCCCAATGTTGAGTACTATTACGGACTTTGTTCAGCGCAGAATCAATTATATGTGTAGGATAATTTCTGTTTTGTAAATATGTCTGGAATTTATTCAACGAAGTTTGTAATTGACAATCATCTGAAATAATACGTTGGTTTATTTTCGACTGGCTATGTGGTATACCGTTTTTACATGACATGGGATGACATGAAGATTATTCCACATATTGGTGGATATTAATTTCCTTGATATAAATATTTGTAGAGATAGTGTTATCAATATTTTATATCACATTTACATCTGAAAATGAACCATGCGTACTAGATGCGATCAATAAAATTTTACATTTCTTCTGTTGACTGCTTCCAGCTATAAATATGTCATCGAAAAATCTGAACCAAAGAGATGGGTTAAACTTTTCGTTTTGAAGAAAGTCCTTTTCAAATTTACCCATGAAAGGAAAGCGTATAAAGGAGCCATATTAATACACATTGCCGTAGCCATTATGTATATGTATTTCATATTATTAAATTGAAAATAATTATTTTTCAAGATAAGTATTAATGTTATAAAAATATCTTCACAAGATAGTGGGCTATTATTAGGATTGTAATCAAGAAAATTTGTACACGCTTCAATACCAACTGCATGCGGAAAGTTGGTATATAGTGATGTTACATCTAATAATACCAGGATTGAAATCCTAGCTGTGGAATAGACTTCAACTTTTTAATGAAAGTTGTTGTATCATTATGAGTTTTGGGAAACATGTAGAATTGAAGTGTACGCATGTTAAGAGAGAAAGTATCAAATTCCTCATATACGGAATTATTTATTTTACCATCTCATTAATGCATGTTGATTTTTTAAAATTTAATTTCCATTGACGGATCTTCGCCAATATGTTTGTAGTAGTTTTCATCATTTAATTGACGTTCAACTTATTAAAAATAATCTTGTTGATTCATAATAATATTAGTGTTTGACTAATCATCCTTTTTAATCACTATACTGTCGTCATTCATTAGATTATATACAAACTGAATTTCGTCTTAGAAATATTACTATAATATTGAATCACGTAAAAGATGTTTTAATTCTGCTATAAAAAGGTTATCTGGGATTTGGGGCGACTTCTCCATACGAAGTGTGGCGACTTCTCCAACCACTCTGGGGCGACTTCTCCAGATACGTTGGGGCGAGTTCTCCCGGGGCGAGTTCTCCATGGGGCGAGTTCTCTGCATACCACGACCGCCGAGGTGAAAACAACCGCCATTATTCTAGTTACTTGAGTAACGTGTGCAGTGTGGGGAACATTTACACATTTTATGATATGCCTAATATTTGCAGTGTTAGTGTTTGCACAAACCATCATATGGAAAAGAAAAATTTAAATAATTAAAAAACTATTCCTAAAGTACCAAATACGTCTTTTCTCGCTCGCCAATAACTACATAAATATACAAGTGTCTATTATAGGTTTAAAATAAACAAATAAGCTACAAATTCTACCTTTAACCGCTCAGCTTTTCCGTCGTTTATATATTCCGCAGATTATAAATCGTACCGAACCAGGCTTATTTTCTTGACACTCCATCGTTCATATTTGCCATTATAATGCAAACTCCAAGCTAAATATGTCATACGAGGCAACTATATGTGCCCACCTTGAATTGTTTTTTTTAAATGATTGACTACTCTGATTGGATTGTGTGCCATTTCATTAATCTCTTTAGTCATGAGAACGACCAGGATACTGCAGTAATTAGCAGGTTTTAATTAAATTCACATACACATAAAAACGGAAATTTAAAAACCGAAAAATGTCTTTTTTTAAACAGTCATATATTGACTACTTTTAGACGTGGATGGGGTATTGGAATGATAAATTAAGCAATGATAGCGTATTAAATGACAATCAGTTCATTTCACAAACCTACTGTATATTAAAAAATAATCTACATTAATTTATTCTCACTGAAGGTCGAAACACTGGCAAGATATTGCAGTATCAGCATTTATTAATGATTAGAATTAAAGATTTCTTGCCGCACACATGATCAAGTGAGCTCTTATCTATCTATCTATCTATCTATCTATCTATCTATCTATCTATCTATCTATCTATCTATCTATCTGTATGTCTGTCTTTGGCTGTCTGTATGTCCGTCTGTCCATCCATCTATCCGACGAACCAAGAAACCAACTACTTTAAAAATAAACAGCACGCAAAACTTGAAAGTTTGTTTTAGTGCTAAGACATTTTGTAAAAGATAGCATTGTACCCGTTATTTTCGCCTAAGCAAGAAAAGGGGATTCTCTAATTATCGCCATGAAAGTTTAGCAGCATAATATGCTAATTCAGAAGTATTTTGGCGCATGTTAAATTCCAGTCTACAGACAAGCAGAAAAACGAATTGATTTGGCAAGTTTGTCAGGGCCGAAAAGCAGATTCTTGAGAGTTTGGAGAATCTAAGGTGATGGAGTCGAGTTTAAAAAATAATCTACATTCATTTTGTATTGAAATGAGAAGAAAAAAATTGCCGTCCTTCTTTGCATTTTCCTATGTACGTTTTACATGTTTATGTAAAGGTAACAAAAATATAGAAGTATTTTTTTATGTGTAAAGACAGGAAATATGGGAGTATTTACATGGTCATTCGTAAAGGATTTCAACATCAACGCAAGCGTTAACGTTTGGGTACTTGAGTGAGTTTACCCCCCCCCCCATTCTAGTGGAGGAGTAAGGGTAGGCCTAGCAAAATTAGAGGTTGATGGTAAAGTTTATTGAATTCTGGATACGGATAATATGCTTCTCTTTCTTTCTTCTACGTCGATTGTCATTAAAATTTAAATTAGTTTGCCTAGTAAGGTATACTAACTGGTGTTAAACACCTGTTCTATGCATATGTATAAGAAAATATCGCATTTATGTGAATAACATCCTCTTGCAAATATAATAGCTTCCTTTCCTTCAAGCATACACTTATACATTATTACATTTCATAATCTCACTTTTCATTCGGTAGCAAAAGTGATCCTTTGAAGTGATGGCCTTACATATACTCCCATTAAACCAATGATGAAGCATACCTTACCTCCTAAATGTAATACTAACATTCTAAAGCATAAATAAATAAACTTAAATTTAGATGACATAGCACATATATCTCCATATCCCTCCATTATGCCGTTATCAAAACCGCACCTTCAAAGTTGGAGCCTCATTTATACGTGGCTGATGTTTAATAACTTTCTCGAGATCAATGTTTGCTGTGAAAATATAATTGTATTTTTATGGGACAGTAAGTACGTAACTATAGAGTAGATGTCGCTGTTCCTCAATAGATTCCGAAAGACATACCTCCATTCCCAAGAATCCACACAGTATACAATCTATATACAATGGAGTGCATATGTGTTTGGATTTGTAACGTATCTTTAACAATTTCTTTCGTCATATCGCTGCCATGTCTGCAGTGTGATGGCTTATAGTGATGTCTAGTATTAGGGTATCATGCCGCAGACATGTAGCATCATGTCTCACCCAATCACACTATTCTAACACCAGATCGATTAGTCCTAGGTCTAACCTCTTACTGCTGAACTCCCAGTCGGGCAGCTGGGAGTACCATTTATATGGTATGACTCAGCCGGTGTGCCACCCATATACAGTGGAACTTAGTGTATTCAGACAACTGAGCTTCAATTTAATTTATACGGTATGTAGAGTTGTCCAGATTTTTGAAGCATGCAAGTTTGTCGTTTTATAATGTCGTCTTAGTGTATACACATACATGTACTTACTATACGTGCACATTATTTGCTGTTTCTACATGCGCTAGATCACGTTATCACTTTATAACTTTAAGAATTCGAATAGAAGAAGGTGAATATATCTAATCAGACTGACTTATTTTTATCTATAATTCTTAAAATTTTCTTTTTTTCCGGACGGATGATTTGACGGATTATGAGACATGTGTAATAATTTCACACTTTCTTTCCCAAGTTGGATTTCCGGATCCGAAACGCTGATTTATGTATAAGTGACCATATTAATATTTAAGAATTCAATTCTTGTTGATCTGTCAGTACAGCAAGGTTTCCGGATTATCATTATTATTATTATTATTATTAGTAGTAGTAGTAGTAGTAGTAGTAGTAGTAGTAGTAGTAGTAAAAGCGATTTGCAACTACTATTCTTCTTCTTCTTCTTCTTCTTCTTCTTATTATTATTATTATTATTATTATTATTATTATTTAGTTTATGATAGTTTGCATTGTGAGAGATTATAATGTTCACTGCTTGTTATTTATATGTTCATTTGGTTATTCTTCCAAAATACTTGGTTCTTTATTATATTACTTATTTTTTTCTTATGTTCTTTAGAGTGGGGTGTCGGCAATAGACATATCTTACCCATTTTCAAAACGTAAAGTGTTTTCATGTATTCCTGTTTGCCCCAATGGTGTATGCTGTTTTTTTTTTAAATTTGAACAAGGACCTTTGAGTAACACTATTTAAATCTACGTTTTGTGGGGTATTTGTTATCTCTGGGTTGTTCCTCCGATCTGTGTTTCAATGTTCGAGTCGGAGTGCCTTGCAGTCTATATTCAAGTGATCTTTGCTTAATAGAATAGGGAACTTACAGTTAAAGTTGTGGTTATATTACTCATTTTGATGCCCATGATAAGTTAAATACTAGTTTGGGGCGACCCAGTTGCACCGAATAAAATGTACAGTACTTTATAGGGTTAGAATTGCGTGAGCGTTCCGATATGCATATTGCTCAGCATCATGTTGATCCACTGTGCTTGAGAGTAGGCAGATTATTAGTGTTTATATTCGAGTTTATTTTCCAAGAATCTTCCAAAATGCCCCACTGTGCGTCCTTTGGATGCATCAACAATTCAACTAGTAAATTTGTACGATTTCCGAAAGACAAAATCCCAGGAACGGCTTAGATCCATTACTGTCGCCATGACTCCGTGAGAACTTTGAGCTGGCAACTCATAGACTTTGCAGTCTTCATTTTTCAAACGATCAGTATAAAAGTTGATCTAGAAAGACTGTTCAGAATTGATTTTTATTCATATCTTCTTCGCGTTCTATATGTTTAGCCGCCGTTATATCCACACAGGTGGGCGGTTCTAGTTGGGTTGTGCAGTCCTTGGGTGCTTTTGCCTCTAGGATAAGCTCTTTCATGATTGCAATCTCTGTACCTTAATTTTAGCAACATTCTTAATACATAAAAGAAGGTGCAGAGCTTTTAGAGTCTTCCTGGGTGATCGTTACCATTCTATCTCGTGCTTACTCTTTTGTACCCCCTGACAGTTGCCATGCTTTGCCATTTCATCTTCATATTAAAGTTATTCTCTTTCTTTTTTATTAGAGCGTCGCTGTCTTTTTCCAGGAGGAGCCCTAAGATGAAAATATCTCTCTTTTTCGACTCATACGTTTGGAAGGATACTGATAGCCCCATTCGGCTTAAATATATCATTTAAAAAAAAACATATATGTATACCTCTAACAAGCACTATTTACATAGTTAACAAGATAGTGCCTATGTTAATAGCATAAAAGCATCTCCTCCCAATTGTTAAGTGGAAAATAATAAAATCAAAGTTATATTGCAATTTTAGTGACCTAATATTGGCAAACATTCTTACCTGTACTTAGAGAACAAAGCGAATAGTGAACATGATATATATATATATATATATATATATATATATATATATATATATATATATATATCTATATATATATATATATATATATATATATATATATATGAGTGAGATTATAATGTAGAGACTAACAGTAATACATATAACTACATATTATATATATATATATACATATACATATACACTCCATTTCTTACTTAGAAATTGAAAGAATCTGATTCAATTAAAAAAAATATGGGTTATTTCAATAAAAACAAATCATCTTTTACACCACCTAGTGGACGTGACTCTCATTTAGATTTTTACATTGAAGCTATCACACAAGAAATATTACACAATATTCCTCATAAGAGAGGTTATAGTAATATTTCTAAGAAAGAAATGGAGTCTTTACATAATTTAATTAATGACGAGAGTATTGTTATTAAAAAGGCTGATAAATCAAATAATATTATTATTATGAATCAGGAAGACTATGTTAAAGAAGTTGAACGTCAATGAAATGATGAAAAGTACTATCAAAAAGTCGATAAAGACCCTTCATTAGAAATTAAATCTAAAATTTCCACATGCATTGATGAAATATCTAAGAATAATAGCTCCGTATATGAAGAATTTGATACTTTTCCTCTCAAAATACGTACCACTCAGTTCTACATATTGCCCAAAACTCATAAATTTCCTGATCATACATTATCTTTAAATTATCCAGGACGACCAATTATATCAGGTTGTAATTCATATACAGAGAACTTATCCAAATTTATAGATAGTATTTTGCAGCCTTTAATGAAATCGCTTCCTTCATATATTAAAGATACTACTGATTTCATAAAAAGTTGAAGTCTATTCCACAACTATCTCATAATTCCCTCCTTGTATCTTTAGATGTTACATCATTGTATACAAAAATACCGCATGCAGATGGTATTAAGGCGTGTAAATATTTTCTTGACAACACTCTTAATAATAACAGACTATCGAGTGAAGATATTTGTAAAATAATAACTCTTATCTTGGAAAATAATAATTTCCAATTTAATGGTACTAATTACATTCAAATAATGGGTACGGCAATGGGTAGTCCTATGGCTCCTTCATATGCTTCCCTTTTCATGGGTAAATTAGAAAAAGATTTTCTTGAAAACGAGAATTTTAAGCCCACTGTTTGGCTAAGATTTTTAGACGATATATTTATGATCTGGAACCACTCAGAAGAAGATCTACACAAATTTATTAATAGCCTAAATAATTTTCACCCCACAATTAAATTTACTTACACTGCATCCACTACGCATGTATCCTTTCTAGATGTAAATGTGATGAAAAATCCTGATAATACTATCTCTACAAATGTTCACGTAAAAGAAACTAATATCCACCAATATGTGGAATATTCGTCTTGTCATCCCAGGTCATGTAAAAACGGCATACCGTATAGTCAGGCGAAAAGATATCGACGTATCATTTCAGACGATCATCAATTAAAACATTCTTTAAATGAATTAAAAGCATATTTCATAAAAAGAAATTATCCTATACATATAATAGAGTCTGCTGTAAGTAAAGTCTGTATTCTTACCCAAAATGATGCTTTAAATACAGCAGAATGTACGAAAGATAAAAATATAATTCCTTTCATAATACAATATAATCCATCTTTGCCAAATATAGGCCTTATAATTAATAAATATTGGACTCTCCTTAACTTATCAGAAAAAAACAGCGTCAAAACACTTTACAAGAGCAAGCCAATTCTTGCTTATAGAAGACCTAGGAATTTACAAGATCTTTTGATCAGAACTAAACCGAAAAAAAATTTTCAAAGATGTGTTTCGTCATCTAAATGCAACAGACGTAGGTGCTCTCAATGTGCAAATATTACAGAAAGTACCTATTTTAGTAGCTCCAATACTAAAGAAATGTTTTCTCTACGTTATTACACTGATTGTATATCAACTGATGTAATTTATTTGATAACCTGTAAAAAATGTAACATGCAATATGTTGGACAAACACTTCAACAAGTTTCTAAGAGAATGAATAATCACCGCTTTCATATAAAAAATTATATGGATCCTCAGTTCTCCTCTAATGTTTCAATGCATTTTAATACAAATAATCACTCATTAAGGGATTTTTCTTTCATGCCAATCGATATTTTGCACGGAGAAATGAACAGACTCATTAAAGAAAGTTACTGGATTAATCGGTTAGATACTGTTTATCCTAATGGCCTTAATACTAAGGCATTATATAAAATTGTATAGAATTTTCGTGGATGATTTGATATATTGTATTATATATATATATATATATATATATATATATATATATATATATATATGTATATGTATGTATGTATGTGTATGTGTATGTGTGTATATATATATATATATATATATATATATATATATATATATATATATATATATATATATATATATGTATATGTATATATATATATATATATATATATATATATATATATATATATATAATATGTAGTTATATGTATTACTGTTAGTCTCTACATTATAATCTCACTCTCAGTTTTCATTAGAGACTCATGCATCATTCTGATCCAGTTGTACATATGATATTTGTATAATAAAGAATATAAATTATGATGTTATGTCAATTACGTAATTATTGACATATAGACGTCATCTGCTTCTTTCAAAAGCATGACGTTATGTTAATGACGTAATTGTTTATAACTTTATAGACGTCATCAGTTTCTTTCAAATAAAGTTTGTGCCTGAAGAAGCATAAATGCGAAACTAGTCGCACAAGTTTATCGGCGTTTGTGTTGTTTTTATATCCCCTATATATATATGGATATATATATTATGTACCTGTTACTGCTACAATAGAGGATTCGACACTCTTTCCGTACAATCAAGAACACTATATTACGGTCACCCTGTTTCTCATTTACAGGCAACATGGATTCAATCACTGTCCTGATTATTGCTATTCTTCCTCTGAGTGCCAAAGGTTATATAATTAATGGTAAGTTAAGTGTTACCAAATGTTTCTGTGTTTGAGTAAGATGAAACTGTTGAAAATCTTTATATGAAAGCTAAGGATTTCTTATTTCTAGCAAATGTTACTGTGCTTCGGTATAAAACTCTGAATGATGGAGATAATTTACAGAAAGGCTAAGGACTTCGTAGTCATGTTTGAAAATTATAGTAAGCAGGTCAACTGAATTCATTTGTCTATAAAGTAACCATTAAAGAAAAACAATATTCTAATCTCTCTCTCTCTCTCCCTCTCTCTCTCTCTCTCTCTCTCTCTCTCTCTCTGCCAATGACAATGTGTCTGCATGAATGTATGTATGTATGTATGTATGTATGTATGTATGTATGTATGTATGTATGTGTGTGTGTGTGTGTGTGTGTGTGTGTGTGTGTGTGTTGTAGTGCCTTAAAGTCATTATTACACATATCGGGTGTTTTATTTCAAATTAGGTTTTAAATTTATCTTAAATATTCATCATCTCTATACATTTCATCATATCTTTCAGACGCTAAATGGAACGATCTCAGAGGTAAGAAATACAATATTCGAATGTTGAATAATATAATGTTTAAGAAACATGCATCGTTATATTGTTATGCAGCCCTTAATGTGTTAATTAACCAAACAACATCTGTTGGTTTTCCTTTCATTTTGAATTATATTCTGGGAGTTGTTAAATATGCACCATTACTGAATAATACATTCATGATATTAGGTACAAACAACGTTCGTTACATTATCGATTCTCTAGAAATAAACCAATATTCTGCCGACATTCAGGTATTATTTTTTTTATTATTCTAGCGACAATATAGTGTGCTACTACCATGGATCAACATGTTATTCATTTATTGTATTTAGTAACTTGGGGAATGGATCCATTCAACCCAAACAACTTCGTCTCCATGCCAAGAACAGAACAAGACGCCATGGCAGAAGGGTGGGTGATGAAGTCGGACTGCAATGGTAGGCACAACACAAATGCATATCTTGGAAAGGGAAAAAAGGCATGCATGTCCGTCCCCTATTCTGATTATTTAGATGGTATGCATGTACACGAACTATATATACACTGATTCTATTTAGAAACTGCTAAACACTGTATATACAGATAAATATAAATTTATTCAGAATTTATAGAACTCACCTTTTGACTCTCAGTTTATGCATTTGAGGCAATATTATAATATCTATAACAACTAAAATTTGGCTTAGAATACTTGTATACAAGATCCATCACAATATTGGTTAAAACAAGCATAAAAATGTTGTATGCACTTCGTATAAAGCTCAACAGAGAGCATAACCTTTGGTAGTACTCTTTTCGTCAACTTTTATATTTAGTAACACAAATGTATACAATTTAAGTAGACGCTACTGGCTCTTGTGTGCGCGCAGAACACGGATACTTGTATACTGTAAAATGAACTGAAATTTGTTTTATACTTCGCAATTTCAGCTGGGAGACACTTCGTTGGCAAGAGATATTGGAAAGACGATGACCCTTCCGTGATGTTACTGTACGATGTAAATGGCTATATAGCTGGGATACAGATTGGGGTAGGTGTAAATAGTCGGTCATTTACATGTACATGTTTATGTTATGTTACGTATGAATCAATCAACAATATTTGCAATTTATTGGAAAATTATATACGTTGTTTTATTTCTCTTATGTTAATGATTGTAGTCTCCTAGTAAAAGCAGATCCACGTCTTTCTCAACACATTTTCAGAAAAGAAAACCTTATCAGCTGAATTGTTTGGTAATATTTTAATTCGAATAATACGGAAAACTACTAAATTGCATATCAAGAAAACCACAATGTTGTGTACATAGCTATAGACATAATAAACGACATGGATATAGAATGGTGGGTTGTTGTTGGTTGTTTAGCGTTTAAAGCCAATGGCGAACGAAGGTTAAATAAAGATGAAGCCCAAAAGAATTGCTGGCACTAGAACGCTGTCGCCAGTGATCTTGAAACACCAAAATCTGTTTCTGCTCGGAGCAAATTCCCTATCAGCATCCACCACCTCCACCCCCACCCCTTATTACCCTACTGATTAGTGCCAAGTCCTACTTCAAAACAGGTTATATATGGCGTTCAATATTACTGGTGGGGTAATAATCCATTTTAAGCCAATTAAACCTAGTAAGGAGCACCGATACACTGGTAGTTATTGGCAGCTCTGTCACGTAGTCATATTGGCCCAGACGGTGGATGGAATCCACTGCATACATTAAATCAATCGTATATATATGAGATTCGGCACCAGGACAAACAGGCAGAGATCATTATTCTCATCCATTTTTTTCAACTAAATTAAAACAAACCCACATTCTTGCAAGTTAGTTAACATATTCAAAATGCTGTATTGATCACGTACTATTATTGCTTATCACGCTACATAGAGGTCATGTTTTGTACTTGTTTATAAAAATATGAATAATTATCTAAGTTGAATCAGGCAATATATGCCTCTCTTAGAAAGAAAAAAAAACAAATTTGTCTTGTGTTTGTAGTGTGGCAATACGTTAATTTCTTTTGTTATGTATCTGCTAATGTTTTTGTTGTTAGATGTTATTTTATAATATCTCGGTCAGGCAGAGCATAAAGTACCAAGAGTTTCATTTTAAAGATAATACCTCTCTGTGGACACCTATTTGGGGACAAGATGTCTGAGATAACTGGACTAAGATAGAAAACGGTATGTTAGCACATCTCTGTCGCCTGGGTGAGGAATTGTGAGTTTTTGTTATAGAGAAAACGAGGTACTAGTTTAAAACGCTAACATATTTGTGCAACTTACTCAATAAAATACAATATGCTGCTTTTCACTACAGGAAGATAGTTATCAATTATATTTTCATATAACTTTAAAAACAAATATCCTATATTATATCCAGAACGTCAGATGTGCCCCGATCAAAAACTGCTAGCTCATCGGGGCATATATATTAAACAGAGTTCAGTGTTCAGAGGTAAATCTTCTAATCAAATTGAGCCTATTACTTTTTAAGGTTTTTTTGTGTGTATTCGGTAACTCATCCTTTGTACTATTTTTAAGAAGCTGATGTTGTCAAATCTGGAAGACGTCATTTTTCCTATTTTAATAATTGCAAACAATATTGTATGTTTGACCAATCCAGGCTGCTTTTAGAAAACGTATAATAACACATAGCTAATAATTTTGGTTTAGAGTGGGATTAAATATTAGGATCATTATCTTGACTGGAGTCAATGAGAGGTTGTTTACCATGTTTGTATTATCATTTTTGAAACATATTCTTGAAATGAACGTTGCCATATATCCTAGCTCTTAGTTTGTATCTTCGTTTTTAATATAATCATTTGTATTTAAAGTTATGCATTCGTAATTTTGTAATAGAAAGCGTGTCATCTGTATTGTGTGTTTAGTATCTGTATTTGGGTAGTTATTTACTCAAAACTCATTATTCACTGAAAATACAAAGTGCTCATTCATTATTATTCAACAGAGGAATTACCCGGGGATTATAGAGATTTCAAACAAGGCCATAATATACTACTGTTGTCTGATTCATAAAAAGAGTGTTGCCCCATCGCGACGTCATAGGCATGTCCACAACCTCAGGGTTGACTTTTATGACAAGCACTGCCTGGAGTTACTATTACGTTAGTACTTGTGATATAACTTGCTAGATTATTTGGAATTTAAATATCGATACTGAAATGTCCTTTAAAAGTTCATTTTGTCTTCTAGGGATATATTATTTGTTCAAATTAAAAAAATCCTTTTAGTTTTAATCAATTTTCTATAACTTAGTATAAGACCATAATGGTGTACGCCTTACTGATTTAAAAAGCTCCATTACTTAAATACATAATGAAACATTGAAGTGACGAGAAGGAGATTTAGTGGTATTGATACTTATGTCAAATCCATCAAACCGTTTACCCACTTGGACACGTTTCTGTCCAGATGGCATAGAACCCATCCGACCATATCCAGTACGAATATACATGTCTAGCACTAGTGTTGTTGTACTGGTTAATATTGATTAAATCCTAGAATGATTTGTATACCAGTCTTTGTTCCAAAATATTTTTTTATCCATGTGGAGGTATTTCATGCACTTGACAGACTCAGACCCTTGTCACGTAAGCATATATTACTTACATCGGTTAAGAAAATGGATATTTGATCCGTTTTCCCCTTATCTATCCCATCTCCATCGTCCATATTCTAGTATATTCATCATGATTTACATAGCGATTCACCTAATCGCAAAGCGATTGTTATTAAACAAACGTAAATGTGATTGGCTTGAATAAAAACGTGTGGGTCACAAGGTGGTTCTGACCATATTTTAAAATAAGGAGTAACGTTCTTCATAAGTGAAATTATTAGAGGTCAGTACTACATTTTACATTCCCATCCCAGTCGATCCTAACAATACTGTAAATATGTCCCCTAAACGCCTAACGGTACTAGCCTTGTTCCTTGATCCACTTAAGCTCGTAATATATTTATAGGGAAGTAAACCAAAATATTTGATACAGCTGCAGTCGCAGCATATCATTTACATATAAAACATGTACACTCACTAGGTTTTGAGTACTGATGTGTTCAGTTGTAGTGATACATTTTACAGATATCACGCACATTGCATAGATTGTTTACAAACTCGGTTTCAATTGTCATAAATGAGACAATTTTTCAAAGGAACATGTCAGAAGTTTTCAGGAATTTGAACTAATACAAAATACATTGTATATGACTTTCTCATATACCAATGATGTACATATATTGTTACTGATGAGTGCCGATTTCCATCCGTATCTCCTGGCAAATAATATCACATTAAACAGTAATGCATTTAGCAAGTTTGCTCAGGATCCCAAGGCATGTGTTTATGCTCCGTATATGCAGGCCTTACATTCTTCTAGATAGGTGAAAGATACATAAACAATGGAAATTAAAGATAGGGACAAAAAGATATCCTTTTCTCTGATTCAGAGACGTATTTCCATTTTATAAAATATTGCATGTAAACAATTACTACATACAGGAAATTATTTCACTTTAATGGTAAATATACTATGCGATCACTATCCAGATGGCAAGTCTTTCATATAAAGGAAGAGTATCGTGAAGTATTAAAACTATTGCAAATATAACGTGATTCATTCTTAAATTCGCATGTTGTTGAACAGCTGTAACATCTTAAACTGTGATCAACATAGTGAGTAAATCGGCAGACATAATTAAATTAAGACTTGAATACTAAGGTTCAAAGTGCTATCTACTTTAGATTACAAAAGATGTGAAAACCTGGAGTGGTGAGGATTACCCATTCCAACAGCAAATCAACGCTCCATTCGTGGATGACGGTGATTTATACGTCATCACAGCGTATTTTACAAATCCTGGTAGGTTACCGTTTTCCTATGCCTTGTCGTTTGGTTATATGTATCCCTACATTTTTAAATTTGTTGCAAGCACGTTTGCACTGTAATATTTAAACTGCAATATTCTACGAAGCAAACATTTACTATGAAAATATCTTACATTCTAAGGGTATGATTATTTTAAGAAAGTATTAACGACAATGAAAATATGGTCGCGTGTGCAACATTTCGAATGGATCCTCTATGCACAAACTACACTGGTCAACAGTGAAATCATTACTGACTTGAAAAGGCCCTAATCTGTAGTATTTTGGTGTGCCGAACACGAATATAACCGTGAATTTTTTTTATTGGCTCTCGTTTTGAAGATATTCATATACCTCATTTTCTCTGTTTCACTGTGTAAATTTATCCAGTAGGACTGCAGCAACATCCGGAATAATGATGTAACATTGCATAATACCATCATGCTCACATCATCCACAGTTGATTGCATCATTTTCTGATGCAATGCAATACTAATGCCATGCGGCTGCTGAAGTAAGTTGACGTCAGCTGTGTACTATACATGTGTAGGCCTATTATACTAATGCCAGGAGGCTGCTGAAGCTGACGTAAGCAGTGTACTATATAAAGCCCAATCAGATAGGTTCAGCATTTAAAATATTTTAGACGTTGTGCGAGACGGTTCAAGCTACTGTTACATAAAACTTATTATTTTATCCATTTACGTACAATAAAGAACAGTAATGCCTCGAAAGTGTGTTAATACCGCGGACAATTTTTGCTATATTTGTGGGGAAGTGACATTTGCCAACCAGAAGAAAAGTATCAATTCTCAAGTGAAGAAGGCATATCATCTTTACTTCGGATGCAAGGTTGGTGACCAAGACAAGCCTTGGGCTCCGCATATATGCTGTGCTACATGTACAACACAGCTTTCACAGTGGTTGAATTGCAAAAGGTCATCAATGCCGTATGCAGTCCCAATGGTGTGGAGAGAGCCAAGCAACCACCTAAATGACTGTTACTTCTGCTTGGTTCCTCCTCTTTCCGGCGGAATAACGAAGCAAAAGAAGTCGAGAATAGTCTACCCAAACATTCCGTCTGCATTGAGACCAGTTCCACATAGTGAGGGACTTCCTATTCCAGAACCTCCAGCAAAATATTCTCTTGATTCATCTGACGAAGACAAAGGGTGAGTCGACCTGTTCTTCTTCTGGTCCATCAGCATGCTGTGATCCAGATTTTCACTGTGGTGCATCATCAACCCCACACAGAATAACACAGGAAGAACTAAATGACCTGATTCGTGATTTGGACTTATCAAAGAACAAGGCAGAATTGCTAGGATCAAGACTCCAACAATGGAATCTTCTAGAAGAAGATGTCACAATTACTGCATATCGAAAGCGCCAGCAGCAATTGGAGCCTTTCTTCAGAAAGGAAAGTAATCTGATATTCTGTTCCGATATTGAGGGCCTCATGAATGCTTTAAAATTCACTCATGACCCACAAGAATGGAGACTATTTGTGGACTCTTCGAAACTGAGTCTCAAGGCTGTGCTTTTTCACAATGGAAACATTCTTCCATCTATTCCAGTAGCGTATGCTGTCCACATGAAAGAGACATACGATAACTTAAGGCAGCTACTGAATTCCATTGAGTATAACAAGTACAGCTGGCACCTCTGTGGTGATTTGAAGGTAGTTGCCCTTTTAATGGGACTGCAGCAAGGATATACAAAATACATGTGTTTCTTATGCGAGTGGGATAGCCGAGCAAGGGAAATGCACTACATGAGGAAGGAATGGACTCACAGGCAGAATGTAGCCATTGGAGAGAAGAATATCCAACACCCAGCTCTGGTTGAGGCTCAGAAAATCTTGCTACCACCCCTTCACATCAAACTAGGTTTGATGAAGAACTTCGTGAAAGCCATTGACCGGACTTTGCCAGCATTCCGATACCTGCATGAAAAATTTTCTCGACTCAGCGAAGCAAAGATTAAAGAAGGAGTTTTTGTGGGTCCTCAGATTCGAGAGCTTTTCAAAGATGACCGGTTCAACAACTTGCTGGAAGGTGACGCGAAACAAGCATGGAATGCTTTTCGTCTAGTTTCTACAAACTTCCTCGGAAATGTTAGGGCAGAAAAATATAAGGAACTAGTAGAAGACATGTTGATGAAGTATAAGAAACTTGGCTGCAATATGTCTCTAAAGATTCACTTCCTTCATTCCCATTTGGATTTCTTTCCTAGCAACTGTGGTATTGTTAGTGATGAACACGGCGAACGTTTTCATTAAGATATCGCAACAATGGAACAAAGATACCAAGGAAAATGGTCCACTACAATGCTGGCTGACTACTGCTGGACACTCCTCAGAGATGCTCCCGAACAGCTGTACAAGAGACAGGCGAAGAAATCTAAGATGTAGGCAATGACTTGATTTTTTATAGGTAGGCTATTACAGTTGACCTTTTACTATTGGAATGCATTTCGTTATGTAAACATTAATTTCTTGCAGATTACAAAAAAAAACTAGAGCCAATTTTGCAATTTGACTGTCATATTCGTGTTCATCACATAAAAATTGATAAGAATTGACTAATTTTATTTCAGTAACATGACTTTTGTAAAAATTTGTTGTCCAGTGCTATCACCAATTATTTCAGCCACGGAATTGTGTAAGCATATTCTCATGGATGTATTTAATTATTTTAAACTTATATTGCCTTTATTGTTGGTACTAGATCAAGTCCAGAGTGTTATACATTAAGATTTTTACATCTGATTTACCCATGTATTTTTCTCAACATCTTAAACATCCAATAGTGAACAGTCTCAACATAATTCATCCTAGTAATTACGAACAACTTTGTACTGCAGGGGAGAACTTTTATCAGGATATTAATCAGCCATTTTCTGCTTTATAGTGATAAAACATGCATAGGAAAGTAATACATACGTTTAGAATTACCAGTTTTAAGCGTTTGAATTTGGTTTATTTGTTAATACTCTTTATGAATATTTATTTCGTTTATTATTTTCCCGCCTAATGAACTTGTGGAGATATTAACACAAATGCAGTTTATAACCGAGATATTGTAAAGTATCTTTTGAAAGAAATCAAGGAACTAACCAGAATATTGTAATGACAATGATAAACTAAATTCAGGATCTAATGAGGATATTGCAGTGATTTTACTAAACAAATTTAGGATATAATCAAGATATAGCTATGTCATTGCACATACATATTAGATCAATCAAGTAAAAAAACAATCACTATTTAGAATCCTGTCTGAATGTTTTATTAACTGTATGCTTAAGTGGAGCGCATTTGAAATCTAGCATCAAAGCTTGCAAACAATGGTGAAACACAGCTTAAATGGAATAACATGAAACACGTTGTATACCTATTTGAATTATTACCATCGTCTTTATACTGTCCTAAAAACAAAACTGCTTTTTAGGTACAAAATTAACACGCCTTGATTCATTATTGTACGTTTGAACAAAAACCGGATGAATGTTTAGGTGAGAGTATATTTAGATCGGAACGAACCGTGTACTAGGACTAAGTGTTAAATTTGCAAATTAAAATGTAAGGAGTTTCATTATTTTCCTCCGCCTCGAAGTTATCGAAGAGATTTTATATCAGGTGATTGTCATACTGATTTGTGTTATGATCAAAACATTGTTTTTGGTTTCTGATAATATTACAATCAAAATACAAGCTAAGGCTTTTAACTTGTTGACAATATCTTTTTTAATTTTGAGAACTTCGATTTAGCTTTGATATTGTGGTGTATTCCAAATGAGAGAAAAAGCAATAATGATAAAAAAAATTTCCTTCAGTAACTAGTATATTTACGGACAGGGACGAAGAAAGGGATATGGGAAACTGGGATATAATCCCGGGGACCGGTTTATAAGGGGGCAAAGGTTGAGCAACACGTTTTAATTTTATAAAATAATTTGTTTCTTATTCAGAAACTATGATAGGCTTGTGTGTTTCTTCAATTGTGCCGGTTCTAATTCGGAAAATGTTACATTGTAATCCGTAGTGATATAGAATAATGGTAACAAAACTCCAAGGTGTGTAATGGCTGTGAAGTAATTTTTTAATTCACGACTTTCATTGAAATATACATTGTTTGTCCTAGAAGCATGGCAATATACTATATTTAAATCTTGTGAAATAGCGTGTTGAGTGGTGAATGAACCAAAGTGATTGGCAAATGCCAAATATTGAATATGCAATTGTATTTTTTTGATTTTGATTCAAATAAGGAGGATTGGTGGTCTTGGGACAAATGTTCTATGCTACTACTGTAGTTGGGAGTAACGCCATTTTCAGTACGTGATACGCTATACATGCGGTCACTATAACTGGTGGAGGATGTACCCGATAAAAACACCAGTAACAGCTACCGACAAACGGGAAGATCCTGATATGCATTTATTAGGACAGCATTTTTAGTAAAAGTAATAAAACTCGACTCCTCATTGGTCGAGCCCGGGATTTCAATCCACGAAGTCAGAGGCGAGACAGCATTGATCCGTTGCAGTGCGTACTTTAGTCCACTCCGATACTCGAGGCCTCATACACGATTTACGATTGCAGATCTGCCAAAAATATAGTTCTGGTTGTTGCAGCGTTTACAGTAGCTTTTTGGGGGAGTGGTACATATTGGTATATTATATGCTTTTATATATGAGCTCCTCATGTTCTTGTTGTAAGGTTTATCGCCATGTTCAACAGAGTATAGGTTATATATGGTGGCCAGTATCAATGGTGGAGGAAGAACCGTTAAGAAAAACCCCAAAACAACGACCCACGAGAATCTACTTGTATGCTTTCTCACATATCCACATTTGCCGAATCTAATAGTTGAACCCACGTTGACAGAGTGGGGATGGTAATAATTCGTAACGGTGAGCGTTTTAAACCACTCGGCAACTCGGGGTCCCCTGGATGAGCTATAAGTAATAGGTCGACTTAGTGCGCATGTATGATTCACTCTCAAAATGTTTTCCTGGTGTGTTGTCAAGGTTATATACATTTTAAGATGGTTAGAAACATGCATTCTATCTCTATCAGGCATAAAAAGCAACAATACGGTTAGTTGTTTCGAATAGTAGGAAAACGGCTTGTACATTCAGACGGATGTAACAAAGGTTATTTTTAATTTTAACAACTCGCTAGATTTCTTTATAGTAGAAAATATAGGTGCAGAACAAATGTGGCAATACTCGGAAAAAAGACTTGCTTATGTCTTATTTACCCATGACTAAAGTAATATGTATATTTTCGCAGCTACTGTTTCTACCGTCGGACGAACACATTCGGATTTCAACACCCACGGTATAGGAGAGCATTTGTATATCAAAAACGGCACGCTTCTCACTGATGTCATTACAGTACCTACCCGTGAGAGTGAAGTTGAATCTACTGGGTGGACGAAAGGAAACTGCTTAACATCAATGGGTTAGTTTTGATTATATATATATATATATATATATATATATATATATATATATATATATATATATATATATATATATATATATATATATATATATATATATATATATATATATATATATATAGATAGATAGAGATATCGATATAGATATGATACACATGGCACTTAGATATTTTCTACTAAACTGTTCTTTCATTTGTATGGGCATTTTGGTTAGCTGGATGTTAAAGTTTGAGGTATTAAAGTAATCAATAACATAGTTCAATTTAACAGTCATTAAGATAGGAAACCACAAGAAAAAAAAATGACAACCAAGGCTAGTCACTATATGATAATACCATAATCAAATCAAGATGGGAAGGATATATTCAAGATCTACTGAATCATTGCGGACAGGGATATTCTCGTACACCCTTTACACAAAACATAAGGGCCACGTTGAATCATCCACCTGGAAGAAGACGTCAGACAAGTTTACAAGTAGAGCCCTAACAACAATGCTATATGAATAGATTAAATAACATAATAAGATATACAATTACGTGAGCAAACAGGTGTCTTTTGGATTACATTCATATTCAAAAGAGCATGGTAAGTGACGCAGTTACCAAAAGACATTACAATAGCTATTTTGACGCCAGTCTGGATGAGGAAAGGATGCAAGAAAGACTTCAGCACATATAGATACATATCAGTACTGAATCATGTTGATACAATGTTTGCCAAAATATTAGAAACCAGAAAAATATGAATAATATAACCAATACTCAGGGAAGCACAATTTGGTTTTCGAAACAGTAGAGGTCATACTTGAGCTATAACCACTCACCGAGAAAACCAAAGAATGTCAACAAGAACTCACTAGAACACTTAACGATCAAGAAAAGGCCTTCGACTACGTAAAGAGAAACAAGTTGTAGAAAGCGATTGAGGACAATGGGTAACGAGGATAGTTATTAGATAATATAAGAACAATATATACAGAAACAAAGAGTGCCGTAATAACACACACATGACTGTCAGTCTGTTTGACAATTACATCTGGTTTGACACAAGGATCTTTATGGATCGAATTATTAGAGGACCAACTGTACAAACAGAAGACGTAAATGAAGTAATACTCGCTGACGACCAGACTTTACTTCATTCTACAGAAAAGACATTCTACGTCATGCTTCCCGTCTTAACAACACCTGTCAAAAGTATTATATGAAGATCAACGTAAGCAAACCAGTTACTTCGGTGATAAGCAGAACACAAAAAGGTAAAAATACATTAACATTGAAGCCCATTTGTGAAGGATTGAAGCATAGACAGAGACTTTAAAATAAGAACTTAGAACGCCAATAATGAAATTTATCAATTAACCCCCATCTTAAAACACTAAACAAATTACCATGAAAACCAAAACAATAATACATAACATATGCATCCCACTCTGGGCTATTAATGTTAGAAGTCTGCGTTAAACAAGAAGCACGTGCAAAAATCACCACGTGCGAAGTGAGATGCCTCAGAAAGACAATAAACAAGACCATGACTATTTAGATTAAAACGAACAGATCTGAGAAACGGCTGAATCGACACCTACTATAGACCACCTTGAGACACGGAGATATAACAGGTTGGCCACCTCATCAGTATGAATCTCCAACAACTCACAGCTCAGGATTACAATATAATTATATCGCACTTTAGAGTAAATGAATTGAATAGATGAATTGATGGGGCATGGTGAACACTGCAAAAACACATAATATGACGACAACCAAAGCTCACATCTTGCTCTAGACAAGAATCTCTCTCTCTCTCTCTCTCTCTCTCTCTCTCTCTCTCTCTCTCTCTCTCTCTCTCTCTGATGCTTTTAAAGAACACGGAATATGACAAGATAAGAACAATCCATGTGCTTTGTATATAAGGGATTATATTTAAGAATCAGTATGCCAAATCATCACAGGAATCTAACACAATAGCATTAGTTCAGACTTCAAGTATACGAAACTTGATATGATCGTGCAACATTAAAGGATAATGGACTTTAACGAGCAATATATGGATTGTAAAAGAAATGTAAACATTAAAACAACATAATCTAATTAACGCTCAAGGAACTGATACAATGTTCGCTAATAATTAGAATATTGAAATGCATACCTATTGAAGTCATTAACAACATAAACGTTTTTTTTTAAATGATTTTTAGTCAATGTATATCCAGCAACACAAGGATAGATAGTAATGAATCTTTTCTACGGTGGGGAAAGTGCACTAAGCATCTTCAGTACAAAAAAAGGAGCACATTGTCAGCAGTTAAATAAACCAACTCGAGATCACAACCGTGGCGTCTGTCAGGGCTACCACACGGTTGTGATCTCGATGTCAGCCTTATCCACTTGTTAAGATAAGAAAATATTTTGTGTATTATGGTGGAAAAATTGTCTCTTGCTGCCACATCAGTAAAGAAGTATCATGGATGTGCCCTCGTGATTATTGACGGTAATATCTAACCATTAGTTATATCACAATATATGTATATACGTCATGACATCTAGAGTTAGGAAGAGAAAGAAAGAAACAAATACAAATAACATCTCCTCTGATTTTGAACAAAAACATTCACTGTATCATCTGACAACGGAATAAAATATACTTTGAGCGAAAAAAAGATGTATTATATAGGAAATGCATTAATCTTAATAAAAGCAGTGAAATGTTAGCAAACGCAATATATATATATATATATATATATATATATATATATATATATATATATATATATATATACAAATTAAAGTGAGTGACGGTATTTCTTCTCGAACTTCTTAAGTAATTAGATTTACGTTTTCTCTAAAATATATATTCTCTATTTACTAGCTTTCGCATTTAAGTCATGTTTGAAAGGTATCATGACTAAAACGAATATATAAATACCGGAAACTGTTGTCATGATATAAGTCACACGTGAATATATATATATATATATATATATATATATATATATATATATATATATATATATATATATATATATATATATATATAAAGTTTCTTCTAAATGTCAAATATTTTGAACCGAATTAATTTTAAATATGATTGCAATGTATTTGCTGTTGATAATGACTACTTAAGTTCCACGAATGTCAACATATACGCATGGCAGATGTTAAGATTTGTTCTGAGAAACGCTGATTCTTGGTATTTTATGATTATTGTACCTCTCAAGAATATCAATATATGTTGAAACAAAGGAAAGGCAGCGACAGCACTAATTACGTATCATTGTTTCCGTTACATTTATTATACAACAATATTTAAATACAAGTCAAGAAGATGACTGTATCAGCTACAGAAAGCAAAATGGTACGAAATAATATATTTTCCAAGCTGCATGATCGGTTTGATGTCTGGTAAATGAGGTAAGATTTAAAACTAGATTTGTTTTGTTTAAGGCATATATAAGTATATGTGTGTTTCAAAACATCAACCATGTCTTTGATTTAAGAAATGTATTTTGTTTTTCCGGATAGGTGTCTACTATTGGTACAACTTACGCGTTGACATGCCTTGTAGCGAATTGTTCCCTGTCTTCGTACTTTACAACGAAGGAGAACTCAATGCGTTCGGCTGGGCTCTGCAAACGAATGTCGCAGGCACCCAACGTCTTGAACATCAAACGACATCATCCTTCTCGGTGAGATAGAGATGTTCTTAGCAAACGATATATCGGGATGAATAGAAGCCTTATGCATACAAATATCAGTTGTCAGGCGTGTAGATTACTAATGAATACAATCGTTGTGCTGGTCATGGAGTCTTATAATGTATCATTTTCTTTCGAGATAGAAGATTGACCTTACAATCCTTCATAGTCACTTTACTTTGAACATTTGATTTGTTTTCTTTTTCTCCCTACTCCATGACACAGGATGCAACATGATAAATGTATGGTAGATGTAAATATGTGCCGGTTTGCCTATTCGATTAAATCGTAAAGATTAGACAGTCGCGACCATAACATTATTTGAAAGATCGGCCGGCATTTCGGGATTTATTACAATCACAAATTACTTGACAATAAAATGATTAAAAAAGGTATGGTTTTGTAATAAATCGTGCAAAATCTTTTGAAAACTAAAAGAGAGGACAAGCGAAAAAATTAAGACATAATTTGAGATTTCGGTTCAAAGAATCTCTTGGGGTGGATATTTTCTACTCAAATGCATGTAACAATTACATATTAAATCCTTATGAACTTTTAATGGCTTAATATTCATGTATCTCTGTAATGACCCTAACATAGAATGTTAAACGTAATGTTTGGAAATAGAAAGAAATACCAGTAGGACTTGTTTCTAAAGAATATAATTTTCTCCTGGTCTAATGATTTTTTAAGGGGGGGGGGGTGTGTGGAACGGAGACTCTTAAATAAAGGAAACTTCCATGGAAAATATAAATGGATTGATTGGTTTTTATACCCTGAAAAATTGGAAGCTATGTTAATCTTGTCTTAGTTAACGCATATTGTATTTCGTACTTTTTAGGCATTTATGAAGACCGTGCCGAGCTGTCTCGACTATCCGGGTACCCTGACAACATTGCACATCTACATGAATACACGTTACCTATTAAACATGTGCTAATCAGAAAGTATATGATGTCGTCATCCAAGTAATGTTCACCTGTTACATAGTGGTAACACAATGTATGACGGATATACTGAGCAGATATGTTGCTGTGGGTATCCCTTATTGCTCTTTGCAATGAATTATTCAATCACAAAAGCCGCCATTATATATATATATATATATATATATATATATATATATATATATATATATATATATATATATATGTATATATATATATATATATATATATATATATATATATATATATATATATATATATATATATACGTGTGTGTGTGTGTGTGTGTGATTTTGGATTGTTTGGATTGTTAAGGTAGCTGTAACAATTATCGCTACAATGTGTGCAGTGTGACAGTTGTTAGTGATGTCTAACATTGGGAAATCATGCCACATTCACTCAGCATGATGTCCCACCCACTAACATTATCTTGAAACAAAACAAGGCAAATCATAACACTAACCTTCTTATGCTGAGCACCAAGCGAGGAAATATTTAGTACCATTTTTGAAGGCTTTGGTCTGACTGGGCCAGGCACTAAATTATAAATAGTTTCTCCTGGGTAGGTGATTCTTTACGGCATTTCACGGATTCTTCCTCGACCATTATTACTGGCCGCTATGTATAGCCTATATGGTGCTAAAATGGCGTTAGACCTGACAACTAAATATTTGTGTTGATATCTGTTCATATAATATCTCAAATATCTTATTTTGTAACGAATACCCGAAATTATTCACCTTAATCATTTATTAACAAATTATATAATATTGCAAAACAGTTTTGTTTTGAATTAGCCGTTAGTCTCAAACTTGAAGATCGAAGACATTTATTATTTTCCAATACCATTGAATGTAAGTTACTGATTGAGTAACAATGCCGACTGTTTTATTGTTTGACACTGTACAACATATCTACCATAAAGTCCAAGAATGTTTAATCTGTATCGGTTTGTAAACGTTCAATTACATTGCTTTCTCTGTTTGTCAGTGTGTTGCAATTAAAGCAATGTGCCCCTATACGGTGGCGCCCTTAAATTGCTTTATATTGTCTTTTAAACTAACAAAACCAGAATATTATTGCATTATATTTTTCTTTCAAGTAAAATACCCCTTTCATGTTTAGTATTTACGAAGTTTAAACAAATATTTTGTCTCTGGCGCATATTTTTAGTGTGAATTATCCATCATGGTTTTTAATACAACCTTATTTATTTAATATATAAAAATCCAATGCATTGGTTGCTTTTCTCTTCAAAGATATCTGAATAGGTATGCCTGCTTTAAATATGTTGCTTTTTTAAACAAAATACTTCCAGAGGTATATATTATACCTTTTATTCCCAGGCAGATATGCAAATTAAAATTACAAGAGTGAATATCATCTTGTGTTTCTTTTAATCATCATAATAAATAAATAACTGAACTATAGAACCGTTCCGCTTTTCTTTCAATGTCTTTTGTAATAATCGTTAAACATTGGAATAACAAGGCATCTTCATCAATATTTCTAAACTTAAATATAAAATCCCAATTGGAGTTTTGTCTGTATACGTTAACGTTTTGTACGAATAAGTGTATTTCTTTGCTTACAGGGCATACAGTTTCTTGCAGTCATTGTTGCACACACGAGGCATGTTATCAAGGTTCATATTTTCGTACAGGCCATAAGGCAAAAGGCTTGCATTGATATAGTCTTACTTATCTGTTAGATGCCCTTCGCAATAAATATAATACACATGTATAACATTAGATTAATGGTTTAGAATCATACTAATCCTTGCTCTAATTTCAGATTTAATTACTAAGTACGATAACACGGTATATATTCGGACGTATACCGCAGTCGTTTGCAAATTAGTCATATAACTTAGAACTTGCGTATGACGATGTGTCTGGGTCAAGGTTTAAATTTTATATCAAAGTATTTCGTAATTCTCGAAAACTCTCGGATACCGTGAACCTATCTTTCTTACTCAGTTGTCACAAAGGTTATGACTCTAAAATATTTGACATGCTGATCACTCTTTTCATTAACTCCGTATTCCGGTAAGATTGTATCTACGTTGGCAATTTTGCTTTAACAGTGTTTTAAATGTACCAGTGTATTTATGTGGTGAAAGTTTGTTTCTCACAGAGATAGGTGTAATGTTTCGGCATTTATAAAATAAATATGTTAACCTTGTATAAATAAGATCCTCTAAAGAGTTTGTCAAACAAATAACTATGTAGAAATTGTATACTTCATTTAGGCACACTTCTTTTCCATCATATCTAGATGAACAAAGTAAAGAATTTTAACCACCATTAATACTGGCCGCCATGTATAGCCTATATTGTGCTGAAAAATGGCGTTAAACCATTAAAAAAAAAAAAAAAAAAAAAAGAATTTTAACGGGTCAAACATCCTTAGTGCTAGGGGTGGGCGTCAAATAACCTTCGTTGAATAACCGGTTATCATCTGATTTTGTTTAGCTGCACTTTTGCAGATATGAAAACATTTTAAGCGTGTTTTCTTCGAATGATGGGTGTATTGAACATTTCATATGTATTAAGTGTATATGAATGAGAAAGTTTGAACACTTCAATAATACACCGATATACCATACTGCATAATATGAACGGAAGGTACCAATATATATATTGGCTTTAGTGCATCTACTGAAATTGATCTGATACAGTGGTTCTTTGTTAGGGAATTATGTCAGAGATATGGTTAAAAGCTTAAACCGTATAAATAACACATATTATATCCAGAATCATTAGACCAAATCAAAGAGCAAGATAAGTGATCAGACTGGATAAGCTGAATGTGAGGTAAACACTATTTTTTCTATGTTGAAGCTGGGCACTCCACGTAATAACCTAAAATCCAATAATTCATGCGACAAGACTAACCTTCATATGGCAAAAGTTCTTTGCAATCATATGAATTAAAAATGCAGTCTTAAGTATCATTCGACAGGAAACTATATATATATATATATATATATATATATATATTGTAATAAGTTTGGAGTATGTGTATTTGACAGCAACCTGTTTTTAAGCAATTCTTAGATTTATTTGTGTGAGTGTTTAGTCTTAGGTGCCATGGAAATATTACTAGCCCGAAATAGTTAGCCAATTGGTAGAAGCAAGCTCACAGAGCCGAGTGTTAGTGAAAGCCGAGTGTTAGTGAATTTGAACCATGCTGGGGTCGTTAATAGTGAATTTAGGTACAAGCCGAAAGACTGTCTCTGGCTGGTGTAACATAGTCCATATTGAAATTGAGCGGTGTATACAAGTATTGTGATTTAAAAGGCAGCATTTATGGTTGGAAATCAGTAAATTATAGAATGGAATCAATAAGTTGGAACTTCGTAGGTACCGTTTATATGTCCATAGTGGAAAATGGGCGTATGTATATGAGCGTGATACGCCGGAAATTATGAGGATTGGCTGGCCTAGGGTTGCGCAGTTAAATATTTCCCAGTTAGTAAGGGAATACTGGTGTAATTTCTATGGCATGACAAGCTATCGGTACGGAAAACGGATGATAATGAAGAAAAACCATGCAAAGGTGCAGTTAATGGACGTTTGGGCAAGTTGTCTCATCTGGGTCGCCAATTGATTAGAGAAAAGGTTATTAAATATAGCAGACACGTCTCTCTTTCCAAATTACAACTCAAGTTGTATGGAAGTCTTTGGAAATTTGGGGAAAACATAACACTTCCAGCGTGACTCGCGCCAGGGTTTGACGTCGCTCGGTCAATTGAATACCACTGTGCGTGTAACAGTATATATATACATATATATATATATATATATATATATATATATATATATATATATATATATATATATATATATATATATATATATATATATATATATATATATATATATATATATATATATATATAAGATTGTCGATTCAGCTCGAGGGGACTTGTTCGTCTAGCGTGTCTAAAGAAAATTATAGCATGATAAGAACCGTGTATCCAGTGAAGATGTGAATTAAATAACCAATCACTCAAATCACTCAGCGGAAACTTGGAATTGTGTGAATGTATGAAATTCTTAGTTTTCCTGTTCATTTATTGTTTAGTGAGATGAATCTTTGCACAAAAGCGTCATCACCAAGAACAAAAACATCAGTGAGCCTAGAGGTAACGCAATGGACAGAGAGTGCAAAATTCTCCTGTAATTGGGATGTACGGAGGTATATATTTGTTGTTTCAAATTAATAGTAATTGCTTTGCAATATTGTCTTCAGTCTTTAGTTGTACTTGTAAGATTGTTTCATCTGGCACACAACATGTTCATTTAAACATATAGGACAGCTTTAATGAAACTAGAATGTTTCCACATCCCGTCCCATGTCATGTTTGAATTTTTGTTCAAAAGGAAGGTAGCTCTTCAACCAATGCAGGACTTATCTTTATTACATTTTCCTACCAATTGTTAAGCATACACTTGTACTTAATTTAGATTTATTTTCCCAGTTCGTCGTAGAAAGACACGCTGTAAGGTATATGTCAAGACCGAAATTAAATTATAATTTTTCTTTTCCTTAAGTCGCATTAACGGCTGATGTCAACAATCCAGCAAAAAGTATGTGTATTTAAGAAAAAGGTGCTTCGTAAAAGCAGCGGCGTTGCTATTGTTGGTGTCACAAAGTGGGGAAAACTCATGGTGTCACCCCTCCAGACTTCCACCATGGATTTCTTCTTCTCTATATAAGTACACAGTATACAATTGGCAAGAACAAAAACATAATATTGAAGGTCAGAAGGTAAAAGTATTTAAGAACTGTAACAACGTTAAGTTATATTTTTTTTTACATTAAAATTACTTTATTTAAATTTTCCGTTTGGTGTCACCCCTCTGAGATGGTGTCACCCGGTGCGGTCCGCATCCCCCTAACGACGCCACTGCGTAAACGCCTGATAGGTGAACGAATGTAGCGTCTCCTCCTACTTAGTTTGAAGCTTTCCAAGACAAAATTAGTTCTGGTAGAAAAGTTATTAATAATAAGGTGTTTCCGGTTTTCGACTATACCAGGACGGTCACGTTCCTGGGCAGTGAGCACCAGATGTTCTATGTTGAAGTTCAGACTTTCTCTCCATGGTTTGATACATTTAATTCCAATTTTCTCTGTGACTCAGCTGTGTTCGTTGCACAACTTAAAAATTTATTAGACAATCTGTCTATCCTATTTGTTTGACCAATTTGCCATTTTTGAATGTTTTTACTCTTATGGTTTGATAATTTATCGAGGCTTACACATACAGTTATCTATTCTCCAAACCTATTTACCATCTATGTGGTGATATATTAGCATATTTGCGTAAAACAAATGACAATATTAATGGAGTAGAAATTTAACTAAAAATATCCTATATCAAGGTATACAGATGAGACAGCAGGCAGTCTATAGTCATGTTTCTAGAATGGTGTTCAACACTGTAATCGATCTCATTTTTCCAGCCCGTTTATAAAACTCAACGAATAACAAATGAAAACTAAATTATCTGTTCTAAAATGCCCTAGAGCCACTGTGGGAACAAGGGTAATTTACGAAGGGAATGAAACCTTGTAGACAATGGGACTTTTGTATGTAAATGGCAGTTGGATGAAAGTACAAATGTAACATTGCTGACGTCATGGTTTTATACGGACTAAACGGTTTTGTTGGGACAAAAAGGGACAAAAGGACAAACAAAACATAAAGGGCAAATACTGCAGATTCCAAATATTTCTGGCAAGAGTAGGTAAGTATAGTTTTCGACGCATGGTAATGGCCCGAAAATAGCCGTTGCATTTTTTAAAACCAAATGTACAATTAACATTAGCAGCATCGCACTGGTCCTCCTTTTCTCGAACTGCTTTCTTCTGACAGTAGAACAATACATCAAGACTCCTCGGACAGCCTTGCGTCTTCACATAAATCGTTCTTTACTAAATAGCCGTATATGTTATAACCATGGTACCTCATTATGACTTCACTTACATGGAGTTTTCCGGACCGAAGAGCTTACCCGAGAAAAAGGTAGACTCAAATGTAGCCACCTATGGTCATACAAACAGGTCAAGTCATGAGGCGCACCACAGGTGCTTATAGTTTAAGGTCGTATGGATACGGAGTGATGTTTCCTAGATCCAAAATTTAGTCAGAGCGCAGAGTCGATCTTGCTATCAGAACAGATTTGTGTGTTACTTAACATGTGGTATGCAGGTGTGCTAGCGTCCGTATCAAGTAAATCGATGCGACAGAGTTTGTGCATGTTATTTAGCAAGCTGTAGACGTAATTATCTTAGTGTGAGTTCGTGAATATGGCTCTGTCATTGTCACGTGAGAAGGCTATCCAGTAACATTCCTTGGGTCAATGGTTCTTGCCGAGGTTTACCGAGGTGCTTAAAGATCGATCTGATTAGCCTATGGTGTGTTGAAAATTGGTGTTAAACCAGCAACAACAAACAAACTATTCAGTTCTAACATAACGTATCGAAAATGCTGTGCACAGTTATGACTCTCTCAAGTTGAAGGAGTTTTACTAACAGCTATTCCTACAATGAACAAAATCTATCAAAATATAAACGGAAACGAAAATACAAATACCACACACGTAAAACAGGCGCGGAGGAGAAAATTTATTACAAAGTTAATATTTTACTTTGTACTTTCCTAACCTAATCAAATGTTTGTTTTAGAAGCTTCGCCACTCATTACGATATGGTTTCGGTACTACACGATGAAATATATCCCTGTATTAAGGTAGGGAAAGAAAAGATAATATCATCTATTGTTCGTACCTCATGAAGTAAGCGATAGTAATCCTTGCGTGGGTTGGTTCACTGTTTTACCTACAACTGCCCTGTTATTGCACATAATTACCATACAGTGCATGGTCCTTTTGATAGACTTGGCCCAACATATGGTAAATGTAATGTGTTGCCTTCAATAGAGATTGCTAATCTTATAGCAATAATTAAATGAGTCACGTGGATAATGATAAAACAAAAGCACACATAAAACATGTCAAATCAATATAGTAAAAAAAGGCTAATACGTAAATAAGCAATTCATTCATTTTGATTTTATCAAAATTGTTATATTGTCATAAACTGGAAGTTTATTTGTCTTCAAACATACGGGTAACACTGCAGCATCAAGTGAAGATCTTTATTTTCTCATAATAACTGTTCTCAAAAAGGTTATACAACTACCTCAATGAAACATTCCCTTTTATAAGAGTTTGTCACACAACGTAGTCTTGTACTGAATAATAAAACACTTATAAGAGAGATGTTTTAGGAAGTGTAAATATTACAAGAACAAAACTTAACTTGAATTGAAACGTGTCCATTGATTTTAAGACGTAAGTCACTTAGAACTAATATTGAAAAATATTTAATGCTCTTATTATGTATGGGCGCTTGTGTCAGCATGAAATGTTTATGTATTACTGCTATACAAGTGGATCCTTTTAAAATAATCTGAATATCTACTTAGTAACTCATTGCTTTATGCTAGATTTAAAGTGTATCTTTTATTGTACTTGTTTTATAAAATCTGATTGCATACAAATACCTTTACATTAAACTTCTTTGAAATTATTGGACAAAGTTTGAATGGTTCTGAGAGGTCATAAACTTTAAATATATCAGATAAAAGGTATGGAATGTCAGCTATAAATACGCCAAAGTAAATTATCTTTACCTACCATTACTGCTAATATCTCAAGAGGGAGAGAGCGACAGACAGACAGACAGACAGAGACAGAGTCAGCCACAGATAGAGAGAGAGAGATCCATTTCAGCGTTGGAAAAAAGCATTACTGTAATGTGCATTCTATACACTGTAATCCAGTAATCAATAACAACCTTACGGATATAACGTTATATTGGACAGTCGGATCTTGAATTCATTAACAAATAATCTATTTCTGTAACAATATCAATCTTGTACATTATACAAGTCACAATATAAAACTTATTACAATTATCCATGAATATAATGAGTATTTTTCATGGTATATTTCTTGAGCAAGATTCATGTTTTATTTGTAACGTAAATCAATATATATATATATATATATATATATATATATCTTTCTAAGCAGAATTCACGCATATCTCGCTTTTTTTTAATTTGATATCTTTCTTTAAAACAAATTATATATCTTTCTTCACTATTGCGATTCATCGGTACATTTTATAATCCATATAATTTTCTTCATTTCTGTCTTTTTTAGTATATTTTCTGTGTAGCTTACTTTTTTTTATTTCTAAGAGGTAATGCATAGGCTAAAATCACACTTCTTTGAAATAATTTGAAAATCTTAGTATACGTTGTTATTGATGTATCATATACTTAGAAAATTCTTGGCATGAATGTAAAACTGTCAGAATAGACTAACTTCATTGCTGCACAACGCAGTGAACACCGGAAAACAAATATACTTATAACTTCTTCAATTCGTTTAACTTGACATGTGCTCGCTCCATAAATACTAAATCGTAAAACGTAATTGATTTTGGAGTGAAATATGTCATGTTCATTGGGACTAATTGGGAAAATGGTTTCTGATAATACAATGCGAGAAATGTGCTTTTTATAATAAATGGGTTATTGTTTGAGATATGGAATAGACCTTTCGAGTTATGGCAACACGGTGAATGGGCACGTTTACTGTGAGATATAATATACAATTGGTTTCTGCAGTTTTGCCGGTATAAATATATGTTTGCTGATGATCATGCCCATTGGGTAAGGCATAAGTGTATTAATATTCTGGTCGGATGGTCACACATCACTTGTTCTGTACCAACAAGAAAGAAGTATGTGTTTTTACAACTATATTTAAACCACTTACCATATCCAATAGTTTTTAAAGCTTGTACAAAAATATACATTTCGTTCAAAATGTCAGTGGTCATTCTTAACAAGATCAAATATTGGTTATGCAAGCTTACTTTTTTCTAGATCAAGTTCTTTGATCAAACCTAAATGGATGGATTCCTTATAAGGACACGAAACAATTTATAGACAGTGAGCTTTAAGAAGACAGAATGCTTTGACCAAAGGTCTACATTTAGGAGATCGTTGGTCCATAGTCAACATGCCATTCCATTGTCGATCATGCTCTACGGGGTTCTACGTAGAAGACTATTAAACGCGTGTCAGATGTGTAGTGTTCCTTTGTTTAAACAGTATTTATTCCACATAAAAAAATATGTTCAAGTGTCAATTATCCCAGTAGAAAGGATATTCGTTTGCAAAGAGGACGCTTTATTGCGAATGAAGTTAAACAAACAATACTTGTCGACCGATTTCAAGGAGATACTTAATATATAAATCTTATTTCAAATATCGTTTTATTCATAATAGAAAAAGATTGAATACAATGGTGTTCTTGATACATATGTGTAACCTTTGCAGTGGCATTCATATTTGCTTATTAGTTTCATCTGATTGCAGGACTTTAACTTCTAAGTTGTAAGTGGGATCGGCCATATGATGGGAGTACAATGTTTATAACATAAAATATTCGACCGTGTCTACTTTTCCGCATGTTTTTATACCTGATTTTATAAATATTGTAATGAAGCAGTATTTATGTAAGTGCATGTGTTTCTCAATCGCGTATGTCGAGCTTGATACCCTTAATCACATGCGAAGTAATGTTATGCTTGTCAAGATTCAAGTTAGTTTTGAACTTTTATAAAGAAGTGTCACTTATGTTTTCATTCGGCAATTTGTTCCAGAATTCAATTGTGCAATGCAGAAACGATATTTAAAAAAGTGTCGTTTTGCACAAAGGAAATCACATATAAAATGATGATCCAGTAGAGTGTGCATCATTGTTGACAACAACATGCTGAATTAAATCATTTAAGTAATCTAAACTTTTCACACCGGGATAAACAATTTTATGTTATCAAGAGTTGCACAAATACGTTTATTTCGCTCTTGATGATTTTGATGATCCGGTATTCGTTTTTGTGCGTTGGCATACCAGATTCTCTCGCCGGTGATATATTTGCTGGTAAATATTTCGCTAACACCAACTATATCTTTGATGCGATCAACTTCGATTATCAACTCGGCAATATTTTCGTCGTGCAAATACATATATGATTTTATTTGTCTAAATGATTGTCATACTCAGACAATTGGTCGTAGATTTTCTTTACTGTGAAAGCCAACGACAACCGGGAATCATGTCGAAAAGTAAGATCGTCGTCGTAGATTAGAATACTTGCACACTTGCACTGGTTATGAAGATCGTCAGATGACATTACCTTGATACCATTTTCGGCAAGGATATTGCGCTGATGCGTGACGTTCCACTCAAATTCTCTAACGGACTGATAAAAATGTTCTGCAAGCCATCGTTCGTCTCCGAATCGGAACGGAGTCAAATTAGAAAGTTTTTGTCGGAGGATATCGAGCTGATTTGTGATATTTCGTTCAACTTCTCTGACTAACTCTGCACGTGAGTCGTTGTTCATATTCTATAAGTATTGTCTAACTGAATGTCATAGTCAAATAAACAAAAGCTATCACGCTTATATAAATGATACCCTTGTATTATACTTTTTTGAATATGTTGTTAAGATTATATCCTCCGCGGAACGTTTCACAGACGCATAATTAATATCAAAATATTTACGCGCCGAGGATATTGAATGAAATTCGATAATAGGTTCGTTGATAAATGCGATCACCGGTCGTCGTTGTTGGGCTTTAACACTCGGCAAGAGATTTTCCACTCGGAGTAACAGCTCGCAAATTACTCACGCAGTTGTCCAGCGGATCTGAATTAATAGGATCGATAAGAACGCCTAATTAATCCGTTAAAACACTCGTTAATAAATCAGTGAACGTGATATGTTTTTCTACCATTAACTGTAAGCCTGACATAACAGGTATTACTAATCAGTTCAATTTTTAACTTTCGTTTGAAATGTCTAATGATTCCATCACGAGACTCTTCGTAGTTAGTGGTAACAGGATGAGATACAAACTCGTTTAGGTTCTTTATAATTATTAAGCAAAATAACTTTTTAATTGTTTATTATGATGGCCCCCCTGTTATATATTCATATTTATCAAACACAACCTTGTTTTTCTTTGCGTAGTATCTAAATATTTCTCTGAGCCTTTAACCACCACAATCACCGCGTAATCGTGTTTTACCTCGTACACCATTCCCACATTTGATGCAACAAATATGACCTTGAGCTCCTGATTTGATATGACCTGCACAGTATTCTCCTACAAATCTTTTTTTTGAAAATGCGCTGGTCGATCCACCATCTTCCATTTACAATAATATTGTGCAATTGTTATAATAATATTGCTCGATATATTTAATTGAATCTATATTTGTCCATAAGATATATGGGATGAATTTTTTAAATTGCCAACAAAACACCATCTAATCAACGAAAGGTTTTTGATCTAAATCGTAAAATACAACCGTGTACATGGAAGTAAAAGATCATAAAAAGTATCAAGCAAGCAATACATGAGTTCTTTTATGATGGAGCTAAATATGTGTGGTCGACATATAAAAGCACACGCGATAATACACCTATGACCGATAAATGAGCTGAGAAAATACTCTCCGCGATAAATCACCAATCTCGAAAATATTTTATTTAAGCGAAATTCAGTAAATTTTCAGACTGGCGTTGGAAAGTTTATAATAAACGTGAACGTGGAATGGCGACTAAACAAGATTACGCAATTATCAACAATGAAACCAAGCCTGGAAAGTTAACTGGGATTGATATAGTATATTACGAAGGAGCGTATCCATTAACCGTAGTTATTTACGGTGATTATCTCAGAGAAAACCCGGATATCAATAATCTTTCCAAGATGAAATTTGCATCATTGAATTGTTTAGCTGAACGAGTTATCGAATATTTTAAAAATGTGAAACGTGGAAACGATTTACCAGATCTGCGACGATCCAAGATAAATAAATGGGGTGAATTGGACTAGGATACTGGAGTTTCAATAAAGGATGTTGCTGAGTTAGAAACCAAAGTAAATTTCCAATAACTTTAAAAACGATCACAGAAGAAGTATTGTCTGAATCGAAATATTATAAAAAGGGTGGAAGTCCCATTGAAATTGTCGATTCACACACGTGCACCAACGCCTCAAAGATATTTCCGCGAGATCTTGTTATAAGATATTACAACGGGAGTATCTTTTATTATATTTACGAGTTAAGTAAAACCGATCCTGTACCCGTATGGTTATTTAAGAGTGTTGAAGATGGAGAGTATGATTAATTTGTAAGATATAACGGTGAATTATACCAATCAGGATCTCTTCACACGAACTCGTTATTATAAGAACAAAACTCGCCTGTGATAAAGAAAACGACCAACAAAAAAAAACAACAAAATAACCACGATTTTGATCTTGACGTCATTGCACATATTAAGATATTAAAACAACAACTGCGCGAGTTGTAATTTTACATTGCAGTGGTCGTGGTCGGATAAATATCCAAAACAATTTACAGTAGATAGAATAGAACAGATAGTAGTCGTGGCCTTACGCGAGAAAATGTGATGTTGACCCATTTTTTAGTGCAATCGATGTCGTGGTGCTAGTTAAGTAATCACAGAGGTAATTGAGTATCCGCAGGAATCGCTTGTAGTTGTTCACGTGTAAATCCACGCTGAGTAGCAGTTGAATCCAATCTGAAGATTGAAGGTCTACCTGTAGATGGAACTACAATAGATATATTGTGCGTGGTTACACTCCATATAAGATCAGCTGATTTTGTATCACAATCAAGTTCACCAGGTTCATATAAATATCTTACAATAACATTACCTAATAATGGCTGTGTTGAGAAATCACGCCGTTGTGGATTTATGTTTTTGTGTGTGACTGCGTTCACAGGTTTCATATTGATTGATCGAGTAATCTCATTATTTAACGCGGTTATCACACTTGGTAATCTTGCAACCCATTTACGAGATCTCTTGTCTTGAATAAATTCCTTTGCGTATTGATATCTAAATATCCAATCAGCTAGTGTTCGATTAAATCGCTCAGCAATTGCCTGATCACGGTGAATTGAAGTATGTCCTCGTCTAATGGATTCATTATGTTGCTTCATTAATGATGAAACTACGCTTGAAATTCTCTGCCAGAATCAACTTGCAACTCGCAAACTACCGCGTTGATAAATCTGTTTAAACGCAGAGGCTACTTCAGTTAATGTTTTCGTTGATAATGGTTCTGCTTCTTTGTATCTACTCGCAACGTCAAAGATAGTTAACGCGAATTTATATATCCATTTTTGACAGTATCATGCGGCAGAAATAATATATCCGTCTGAGGAACTTTATTAGAAACATTGACATCAAAATGTGCGAAGTGAATTTTCTTAGGCGGTAGTAAATACATTTGCCATATTGCTTGTCGGGATAACCGATGTGCGGCAGTGGTACGCGTTACTTTTGCTGCACTGGCGAATTTATTAACCAATGCGTTACCTTTACAATATCCTTTTGGGGAATAATAATTTGATTCCATTTATAATTAATTACCAGCACCTAATACAATCATGCTTTTCATCGCATATTTTATTAACCAACTAGCTAATCTTTCTTCGAATGTTTTATCAGTTATTAAATTTAAGGCGTAAATTAGTTTCATATCTGCGATATGTCGTTGCTGAAGATCATTACTTTTATCAGCAACATCATGAGTATGACACGCTTTATCGCTAGCGTTTATTGGATATTCACCTGGTTTGGGCTGATCTTGATTGTCAAGTCTGATCTCAAGTCGAGTTCCAGGCCCACAGTAATTATACCCTGGAAGATGTGCTTCGCCTTTGTATTTAGCCGACGGAGCTCCAGGTAATTTTGTAAACGGGAAATTGTTAAATGAGGATGGAGATGTTATCGAATATATCACTGATATTGCTGAAGAACCGAGTGTTGATTCCATTGACGGGTCTATTAACAATTTAGTGGTATACGATGATGTGATCTTGGAAAAACAATCAAAACTTGCCAATATATTTTCACGCGGTAGTCATAAAATACTGACGTGATTTATGTTACTCAACGATATACACAAATCCCTAAAATGATCGGGGATAACTGTAATAGTCTTGCTGTGTTTAATAGAGTTGATACTCACACGATACGAACCAGGTATTACGGTCATATAGATATAAACAAATTTGGAAATTTCTTTATTCACGCTCAAGCTACTATCCATGGAGTTGTACCGATAAATTTACACGAACCTCGAACAAAGTATCGATCCGGTATTGACCTAATGTTTTAATTTGATAGCAGCAGAAAGGGTGCGACATCTAATCAAGCTCGAATTTGTAAATAAACAATTACCGAGTTGAAAAAAATTCATTGTGGAAAAACACTAACGAGGAAAAACACTAACCGGGAAAGCATTTTTGATTTCACGTAGTTAGCATTTCACTATAAAAACATTTCCATATTGATAATTGTTTATTTACAAAATGGGCCTTGTAAAAATGGTGGGCACACCCTTTCTACTGATAATATACATGTGCAGTTTATGATAGTTATTGGCAGTTTGCTGTCGTGTTAAAATGATGAATGTCCAAACGTTTAGGATTTGGCCGTTTAGGATTTTAGGATTTTGCCGGCTTCATGTGCATTTTCAATGCTTTTATATCGTGTAGTCTTAAATTGACAGGTACACACGCTTTACTAACGTTAAAGACAACAGTTTTATTTATGGTCTGGAGCTAAACAAATCGTATGATACTACCGTCGTAGAGAAACCGGCTGTTAAACCTGATTGATTAGGTGTAATCAAATTATTTGGACCATGCAATTATGTACATATTTGTAGACATATTTTCAAACAAAATGGACTAAATGCATAGGTGTGATATTATTCGATAGTTTCAAAAATGTTCTGCATCATAATACATTTAATACTTTCCAAGTGAAGACTGGAAATGTTGAGGTATTAAAAGATATATGAAAGTTCCGACACAATTGACATATGCACTATGTATGGAGGGGCCCCAAGCGGCTAAGTGGTCTAAAGAGCTTACGGTTACGGTGCACCGTCTTGTCACCTCTCCTTGGAGTGATCACAACAAATTAAACGCCAAATTAAGTATGCATTCATCTTTGTATGTATGCATGACAGCTGACACATCTGTTTCATGCTATTTTGTTTAAGGATCTTCTGCAACGTTTACAATTCACTATGATATAGTCAATGTCCCACGTTTTACGGCAGAACTTTCAATGGATTCATGGTAATACATGTCTTGTCCTGTTTCATACTTTTAACTAAATATTATCAAGCCTGGATCAATCATCTGTTGAAATACATGCATACACTTTGTATAACATTCATATTTATGTTTTTTTTTTAAATTCTGTTACAATGGATTTGTATTTACTATTACTTCCAAAACCAGTTCGGATATATGCAGTAAGTGCTTATATTTCCTAAATCAGTTTGATATATATGAAGCTGAACTAATTTTCTCTAAACACTATGAGTGCTGGTTCAAGGTCAGAGTTATATCAGGTTTATTTTGTTATATTTTTATTTGTATGAAGAAATATAACATTTTCTTTAGTACAAAACCGAATCCTATCAACCTATACTGTGTGAATTTTCTTCAACGGAGCCCACGAACATCTAAGAGACGGAATATGCGCGATAAACTAGGGGCGACTGGTGCAAGCATGAAAATCATAGACCCTGTGGTTAGCGTGCTCGACTAATGGTCTTGACTATTACTAAACTACCAGCACTGCTATATGACAAACCAAGAACACTCATTGATGGTCATGCATGTGAGACAATGCATATCTCGCTGTAGTTCAATATGCGGATTATTTATATGTGTTTCATATACATATACCAACGTCACTCCTTGATGCTGCATTCATAATTCGAAAACCTATTGTAAACTACTCATCATCTACAGTGTCATCCTAAACATGATCAACTTCCCTCTGCTCTTTCAATTAAGTATATATCAGCTGTTTCGAGAATAAATATTTCTACGTTTCCTTTAGTTTATATGATAGACATGACTCTAGATAAAACCATATCGGTTTAATGATCCCAGGAATATTATAGTAAATATCTTAAATTTTGTAGCGCTAAATACAGACAACCTATACACGCCAGTGACTTCTGTGGTATGTTTCAGAGTGTTATTTTGATGTGACCATGCTGAGAATCTTGAAGATCCGGTGTATACTATGTTGGTAAGTTGACCCATGATTTTAATCAGATTAAATTTTAAACGATCTCAGGAATGTTACTTTTGACGTCTCCAAATGTGTTTCGTAATCGTTTCAATATTCGTGTTAATATCAACGAGTTTAACATGAACAGTCAACCGAGTGACTCAGAAATCATACGCGATTTCATTAAGTGTTTGAACGTTTCTAACAAGTCTTGTATACGCGCTTACGTGCGAGTCATACTCAGTTCGTAGCGTGGGTAATTTAGTATCAACTATATTATATGTATTGTCTACATATTGTCTGTCGCAATAGCTTCATCGTATATTGGATCTCCTAATTACTTAAAATTTTATTTCTCATGAGGATGAGTTTGCCTATCATTATATCACCGGTGCTCTATAAACGATTAGCAGCGCTTTTTCCAGTTTCATTTCTAATAGTTTCACATGATATATTTGAGTCTGATTTATCCGTCATCAGTGAATACTGCAATTTTATCCATAGTACTACTTAGAACTCCAGGAACTATATCATTTTATTGAATGTTGGTCGATTTTTTCAAACGCCGTAATTATCCTGAAAAATAACTTAGTTTTGATCGACTCTATAGACTCGCAATATCAGCGAGTTCATATTATATTTAGTCTCGTAATTTGACAAATCAATGTCATCTTGTTTTTCTTGTATATATGATAGAAGAAGATTTTCCGTAAATATCAACCATTACACTTTAAGATATGTTTACAATTAAAAGGATGTGGCTACTTTGTTAATGATGCATGAGTATATGAGGTGGTTATGTTGACGTTCGACAAGTACATTAATTCCTTCACGACAATATATTGGCGAATATGTCATTGTTTGTGTTGTAATAATGAATACCAGACTGAAGTTTATATTGTGTTTACATATTTAAAAAAAAGTAATTGGTGGGGCCAACCAAAACGAATCGGAATACACGATTCAACGTAAATCAGTCGCGTTTGGCAACCAATGATTACAAGGTCCTGAATTATCATCAAGATTAATAATACCTGTTTAAAAATTGTTTTTTTTTTTTTTTTTTTTGGTACTTGCTCATGCATAAAATTACCTCTACAATTGTTATATTTAATTTTATTAGCAACATCAGGTAAATTAAAGTTAGACATTGGAATAATTAAGGAACTGTTCCTGGAAGTCTAAGACCTTTTCTGTACCACGAGTGCGGAGCTCCTAGTAGTCTAAGAACATTTTACAATTTTAAAATCCTTTTCAAATTGATTTCTTTAGTGCATATCCAGAAGCTATTCAAACATCCCCAACGCTGCGGCTTTTTTAACAGTTGGGGCGGCAGCAGCTATTATTGCTGGTAACGCGGCAAGAAATGGAAATAGAACACCTGCTGAAATTGTTACTTTAATGGAACTCGTTGAAAGATGGAGCTGAACTCCATAATTTGATTCTCAAGCTTTGTTACAATGCTTGAGCTGAGTTTTAGTTTTAAAAAATTGCTTGTATGTTTGCTTTCCTGCGTAAAAATACTGTCGCTGATCCCAGGTCATATAGAAAAACGGTTACAGAACACTCTGTACTATTTGTATGTAAAACCTGTGAACATGTCAATAAATGGTTGAACAATTAATAGAGTATATACGGGTTTGGTGGTCCATAACCGGTTAATAATGAAAAGAAAAAAAATAGTAAAAAACTCTTTTGATAGCTTATCGTATCTGTAATTGTTTAACAATATAGACCACATTCTATTGAAGCAATTTTACTATTTGTACAGGATTGACCTAGGAGTACTTAATAAAAAACGTTGCACATGATTCATTTGGTGCGGAATCAATAGCATGTTCCATGCACATGTAGATAATAAAAAACAATCCTCGGCTCATATTGTGTTCGCCACACAGAAGCTTGCACTAAGGATAGCTGTGCATGGAGAAATATAGGTCGGATCATTAGCCTCTCGCACAGAGCTTTCTGGTTGCTCTGCAAACCGCGACGTGCGTATAAATCTAACACATATAAATCTAAACCGGAGACAAGATCGATACGCCTATCCTTTTAAAAAATTACTATTGCTCTTGCGAAATAAGATAAATAACCGGGTCAACTTCCTGGGTTTGTGGATATAATTCGGGGGCTTTCTTTGCCCAAACGCGTTCATGTTGTCTGCGTGTGACTGATACTCTTTTCAGACTGACTTAGTGGGTGAGTATTTTTATTGTTTCATTTCTATCTTTTAGGTATATATATATATATATATATATATATATATATATATATATATATCTTCTTTTTTGTCTAATCAATTTTGTCATCTAACCATTCGTTGTAGTCCGGCAAGTAGGTTTACATTCATCTCATGTTCTTCTTTACTTTTCAATCTTCATTTTTCATTTTATCTTCTTTCTTTCTTTCTAAGTGAAATTGCTCTTTCCCTGTCAGGTTAATTATATCGTTTCACGTCGAGTAGTCTCTGTAGATGATGGTAATGTGTTTAGTTTCTTCGGCTCTTTTTGTTTCCGTTCTTCTTGTTGGTAATTGCTTTGTTCTTGTTGTTTTAATTTCCATGTTCTGCGCTTTCTGTCGTGTTACGCTTTTGTTCTTGTTGTATCTCTGTCTCTTCGTTTTTGATTTTGTTATTTCTGTTTTACAATCTTTTTCTGTACCTAGTTTGCCTCCCGTCCTAGTTCTTGTTGATATTATATTTTAAATTGTTTAGGGCATTCCTTTTCTTGTTCTTGTTCCTACTGTTGTGTTTTGTTGCCCGTCTGTTGTTGTTGAGTTTGTTTTATTCTAGGTTGCTGTTGTTGTGATTCTTTCTGCTGTTGTTTGAAGCCTGGATTTTCTTCTTTTTGTTGTTAGATTTTTACTGATTTAGTTGTTGATGCTTTTCTGTCTGTTGCTGGTTTGTCTTTTTTTTAAAGATACTTGCAGTTGCATCTGGACTTTTTTGTTCTGTTCCTTGCTTGTTACCCGCTGAGTCTCTTCTTGATTTATCTGGTGTAAATATTGTTGTTGCTTCATCTGCTCTTCCTATTCGTTTGTGTTTTTAGACGTTTTCGCCCTTCACTACATTGGTATGTTCCGTTTGGTCATTTTCCCTTACCCCTGCTAGAATCTCGTAACTATTTGGGCATATGTGTGGTGTGTGGTCAGTTTCTTCACACATGTTACATGTTCTACACCCTTTGTCCCATGACGTGGTTAACAATCCGGTAAGATTAAAAGCATTTTTTATTCCTGGCGGTTTACTTTTCTCCATTTCAATCCCGTAGTATATGGAGGTCTGTGGGATTGTTGCTAGTCTAAATGAATCTACCTCTGTCCCAAATATTTTTTCAACACTTTCTACTGTTGTTTCAATGCGTATTTCCAAAGATGTGTCCGATATGTTGAGCTCCCACGTTTGTTTAGTTATCTTCTTAAGGATTGGTGATGACTCCTTCATTAAAACGCTTTCCCCATCATGCTGAATTCGCTATGTGATATTATTGGCGAGTGTCCTCTTGGATGTAAAATGCAGCCATTTTAACCATTCATATTTATTGAATACGTTTTAACCAGTGTCACGTTGTAAGTAAAGAACACTAACCAGATTGCAACATGTATATGCTATACCTTGAGGCTAATATTTCTGCGTCATTAATGTTACGAAGATCAGCCAACAAAGGTGTCAAAGTCAGTTGTGTTACACGGCCATATAATATGGTTCATAGATAAGTGTTGAATTCCTGTGTTGGCCGCAAAGGAGCTTTAACTTTACCCGTGACAGACTAAACGGCCATAAAATATGGTTCATAGATAAGTGTTGAATTCCTATGTTGGCCGCAAAGGAGCTTTAACTCTACCGTGACAGACTGTCGGGAATGGGAAAATATCTGCTAATTATATAGACCCTGGATGAATCGATATCCACATGGAACTGAGCAAGTCATGATCACCATTGGAATCGCAAGCTTAAATCTAGTATTGTGAAAACTAAACCTCGTTAGATGCTCCGCCATCTTGCGGAAAGTTATAAGCTACTCCGACGTCATTCGAAATTGGCGGGAAACTTTGTTATCCTGGGAATTTCAAAGAACTTTCGGACAGGCCAGTGACTTATTTGCTTGCTTGTTGTAATACATTACGGCAAGGTAATTTGTAATTTAATTAAGTGAAGTATGTACACTTCATTACTAGAATCGTTAGTACGTAGAGTTACCAGTTGTAGAGTTTGATTCTTTTGTAGTGTTTGCTTGTTACCCGCCAAATTATGGGCGGCTTCCTTGGAGTATTGCTATATTGCTCAGCAAAATGTAAAGGTGTAACTTTATCGGCTGATTTCCTGCTCACCATGCTATAGAGATCTTGCAGATCGTCCTTGAAATTTCAGTGAAAAAAGTGATTCTCAAAATTATTCGTTCGTACCCTTTCGATGGACTGCTGCCAAATCATCGCGTTCCTTTCTATCTTGCATTAATATAGAATGATGCTTAAGTTCATGCAAAGTGAAACCAGTCAACTAGAATGCATCATGTCATATTCCTGAATATGCTAGTCTTTGAATAGTTACGTTCAAACGGACAGGAAGAAAGATTTTATATTTTATTAACGAGAAGCATAACCTCTAAATCTGCATTACTACAGTTTGCCTAGCAAGGTATACTAAATGGTGTTAAGCGCCCGTCTTATGCATTATAGCATATGTACAAGAACATGTCGCATTCATGCGAATAATATCCTCTTGCAAATATAATATCTTCCTTTGCTTTACGCTTTACACTTATTGTTATTACATTTCCTAATCACAGTTTTTTCAGGTAGAAAATTGATCCTTTAAAGTGATGGTCTTACATATATTCCCGTTAAACTAATGACTAATCATACTATAACGTCTACATTTAATACTAACATTCTAAAGCAAAAAACAATAAACTTAAATTCAGTGTTCATAACATATATATCACCATATCCCATCCTTATGTCGTTATCAAATTCGTAAAATGGAGTCTTATTAATAGATTATTGGTAGGCATACCTTCATTTCCAATAATCCACACAGTGTGCAATTCATTACAGTGGAGCGCATATGTGTTTGGATTTTTATCGTATCTTTAACAATGGTTTCGTCATATCTGCGGTGATATTGTTTATTTTGACGTCTAGCACTGGGGCATCATGTATCATCATGTCTCACCCAATCACATTATCCTGACACCCGATCGACGAGTCATAGGACTAACCCCTTAATGTTGAGAGCAAAGCTTGGCTGCGGCATGTACCATTTGTATCGTGTGACTCAGCAGCGGTGATACCCATAGACAGTGGGACTTTGCTGATTCGCAATGTTAATCTACAACGGTAGAACCAATTCTGACTGATCTCTTGCAGTTTAATGCATTCTGGTAAACTAATCAAATTATGAATATCTTATAATTGTTATAGTTGTTAATTGGCCGATACATGAAGGTAGATTTTAGTATGAAATGAAACATAATATAAACATCAACTTTATCTGTGCAGGCATTACCAATCTGTGATGATTACATATAAATCGAAAACATTAGATACATCTAATGACCCTTCGTGTCTCAACCATATGTTAACCGTGTTCTTTTTTAATTATTTACACCCTAATCAGCGATTTTCAAACACATATAGTCACGTTGTTTGATGTTCATTTGTCAACCATATGTTATTTCAAGTGTGGACGATTTGATCACCGTGTGTTTATTTAATTATTTACACCCTAAAAAGAGCAAACATCTATGGTCACACTGTTTGATCTTTCTCCACATACAATATCACATAATCAACTTATAGTATTAAGAATTAGGCCACCATATATTGGTACATTAACACACCTCCATATTTGCGATGGCGAATTATGTAATCCGACTGACCTTATTTTCATTTAAAATTTTTCAAAACTTCTTATTTTCGGACAGATTGTTTCATTGATTATGGAGACAGGTTTTGTCATAAATCCGCACAAACTTTCTCAATTTTGATTTCCGGATCCGTTAGGAGTATTTATATCTTAAGGGAGCACATTAACATTTAAGAATTCAATTCTTGTTGATAGGTGCCCGTACAGGGAGGTTTTCGGATTAATAATAATAATAATAATAATAATAATAATAATAATAATAATTTTACTAATAATGACATTATTATTATTATTATTATTATTATTATTATTATTATTATTATTATTATTATTATTCTTATTCTTATTATTATTATTATTATTATTGCTTTTATTTCCTTTACTATATTATGGCTGGTATCGGCGTTGTGAGCTATTCAAATGGTCGATGCTTGTTATTTATATTTTCATTTGGGATTTTGAAAATATATTTAGACCTTTTTATAATAATATTATTTATGTTTCCTTTTCCTGTCGGGTTGGGTGGGTGGTAACCGTCAGACATATGGCCCCCATTTCCCCCCCACCAAAAAAAACAAAACAAAGTATTTTGATATGTTCATGTTTCCCTCAAATGCATGTTGCATTGTATTACTTTTCTTTCAAGAAGGACCATTGAGCAATAATTCAGTTAAATATAATGTTGTTTGGGTTTTTTTTCGGGGTGTGTGTGTGTGTGTAGGAGGTATGTGTTATCCCTATTGTATTATAAAGGGTTGTTCTCCGATCTCTGTTTCAATTTCCGAGTCGGAATCCTTCGCGTCTATATTCAAGTGATCTTTGCTAAGATCTCCAAAGTCCTATGTTTGCTATATTTATATGTATGCTATAGGGTCTGATTGCGATTGATGTTTATGCTTGAGCATTATTTATATCAATGTTTTCACCATGTGCAGTTATCTATCATTGGATATTATTTAATTAAAATACTTGAATAATAAATTAAAGATGATTTGCTTCCGAGATAGAGTTTTTTCTCTACATCCGTTTTTGATCTATCTATATATTCGATAAGAAACAGTGGTACATTCAAACATAGGAAAAAAAAGACTTGTTTTATGTGCGTGTGCTGTTACTGTGTCGTTTCTCGTATTTTTACACTATTGTTTTATTTATGTTCAGCTCGAATAGTGCAATTATTTTTATTTCTTTACTCATGTGTTTTCTTTTCGCAAGATCACACCCTCATATGTCGCCAAAGTGCGCTATTTACTGAAGACATGATATACATTCTGTTGAGGTGAAGCCTCCGAAGGCGCCAGCCATCTGTCTCCCATAAACTGAGAAGGCAGCCCCCGTACATGCCCTTTCCGCACATTTAACCTTTTCTTCTGATTCCACTGGTGCATAAAATTTTAAAACAGTACAGAGGAACCCAAAGAGAAAAATGCCCGAGTCGGTTAGTTCTCATCGGAAATAACAGGGGGTTAATAATTTCCTATATCCTCGATGTTTTTTGTACTGTTTGTTGATTTCGTATGGCAAGAGTTTCCTGGAACTCGTTCGCAAGCCTGTTCACTTTGTGTGACCCCATGTAAATTAGCCTATGGATGTCATATGATCGGTACTTCTTCTAGCGCTAACGTATCCTGTTACGACCTGCAAAAACACTGAAAGTAGATTGGATTAGTTAATATATTAGTTGATCAGTAGGAAAGGTTTAACTTTTTTAGCTAGCAACCATTTATATCTCCAACATTTAGAAGATTTCTAGTTGACCCATGAACTTAATCAAGTTCACAGTTTACCTGAGATATTATTTAATATACAACATAATACATAAGTCATATTTAATTTAATTGTTGAAAAGTGAAGGTAAAACACTTGTTGGGTTTCTTACTAATTTGTTACTTACCGCTTTTCGCAGGTGACTAATAGAATATTTCCCTCCTCCGAATGATCACCATTGTTTAAATCGACTGGTTTTACTTACACATCATTGGTTAGGGCATGCATATAGCGATGAAAAACCAATAGCAATCTGCAAAACCTTTTTTCTGTTATGAAATGTATAACATGCAGCCTGAGGTTTCAGATTGATTTAAAAACTAGGTTTCCTTATTTGCTCCGATTTCCGTCCTCTTTATGTGGAGTCATTGTACTTTTATCTGTACTTGAATATGTTGGTCTTGACAACTTTAACATTAGATTCGCAGTGACACACCTAAGTATCGCAAACAGCTTTCCTAACTGTATAATTAAATCCGTCAATCTTACTTATCTCAGATTTTACACTATATATGTATTTCAAAACAGACATTTGTTTGAACGTGTTTGTTACAAACAGTAAAAGTAGTGAGGTTTATACTACAATATTGTAACCTTACTTGCAGCTTTAAACTAACAACTGCAAGACCCTTTACACTGTTAATGTTCGTCATACCCTGCTACAATGTTAATGTTGAATATGACATGGCATACATTTTCTTTCATATATTTAATGTTCCATGACTTTATCTGAAACAATCCTTCTTTCGCTAATTTTGTAGAGTTGTTGAATTGTATACAATGTTTCAGATACACGTAGAATTTCAAACGTATTAACATTTATTACGCAATTATCATAATTGCTCTCATTTACCAAACCATGTGCATCTTTTAATCGACGTGCTATCTAACTCTTTTATGGAAGCTGACTAAAAATGGGAATAACCGATACAGACGTTTGATATATCCATATGAGCTGTGGAATCTGTTTTAATAATAAAGGTGCAATATTAAATTTCCTATTCTAAATCAGACAAACTACCGCAATAGCTGAATATATTCCTGTATGGCATATTCTCAATGAAGTTGGTCTTTACACTTTTAATTTGTAATGAAACGTTATTGATTGATATCATTAGACATCGTCTTTATTCCATTACAAAATGCGTGAAGCTCAATATGTATGTTTATCTAATTCAACTGGTGGTTGTTTTAGGCATGTTTAGCTCTCCATATATATATATATATATATATATATATATATATATATATATATATATATATATATATATATATATATATATATATATATATATATATATTCGCTCAAAAGTAAAAGAAAGTCGTTGTGGATATTGTATTTGAAGACCTGTAATAAAAGCTGTGATGACTAAGCTAATATTCGAGCTGATAGCCTATGAATGACGACGTGTCGACATTGTAGAGATCGTTGATAAAATAAGTGTTTATAATAACTGCAACAATTTGCAAGTTACGCTATTTCTACAATAGGCAATAAAACTTATTGATAAGATAGAAGGGAAACATTCTGTGCGATTTCAAAATACATTTATGACTTTTTTTTTCAGATTTAATTAACATATAGTCAATGCTTAAGCGATACAATATTTGCTGGACTTCAGAAATTATGTACATTTAAATAAACTCAACTACTCTCGCGAAAAGCTGATGATAATTTAAAGTGTTACAAAAAGCTGTATTTACCTATCACAAAAACACATGGTAGTAATAAAAAATATTACTAGAGTAAATTACGAAAGGTTTGGTAAAACAATTAGGGGCTTACATTTTGACATCCATTTTAGCGACAAGGTCAGCATACATGAGACATATCATAGTATGCAAATCAAGATCGTACCTATAAATGATTCTGTGGCATTAAATTAATGAAAAATACAACTGTTTCTGTCTCTTATTTGGGAATATCCGCAACGACCGAAACTACAACGGTCACCCAAAACATAATTCCTGCATCTATCTATCCACCCATCCATCCATACATGATATCGATGATATCCTTCAAAATGATCACGTACCTATAACTGTTCCATGATTCAACACTCGTCCTATAAAATGAAGAACACTATATAACAACCATCCTGTTTCTAATTTACAGGCAACATGGATTCAATAACTGTCCTGATTATTGTTATTCTTCCTCTAAGCGCCAAAGGTTTCGTACTCAATGGTAAGTTAAGTGTTACCAAATGTTTCTGTGCTTGAGTAACATGAAAACTCCAATTTTTGAAAATCTTTATATAAAAGCTAAGGATTTCTTATTCCTATTGGACAATTATAGCTCTGTCTTCTTTCTCTCTCTCTCTCTCTCTCTCTCTCTCTCTCTCTCTCTCTCTCTCTCTCTCTCTCTCTCTCTACATACATATATACATACATACATACATACATACATACATACATACATACATACATACATACATACATACATACATACATACAGTGAAACCCACGACCTTTTTTACTTTGATTTTCATTGACGCTAAAGTGACCCCTATATCTGCTTACAAAAATACATACATACATACATACATACATACATACATACATACATACATACATACATACATACATACATACATACATACATACATACATACATTTAATAAACAACACCGACACGTAGACTATGTGACTGATTTTGCTTTATTGCTTCTTCAGACACAATTCAAACTGTTACTTCATTAAATATATCCGATAAGACACAAACAAGATGACGTCATAGCTCACATTTTAAACCTAATATACTCCATTTTTAACGAATAATCGACCTTGAATTAGGGATATAAAGCAGTGACCAATGACATTTTAGTACATAAACATACATAAAACTGGGTCTTAATGATATGTATATCTCTATTGATAAATATCTCAAACATTTCATAAAAAAAATAGATAAAAAGAGTTGTATTACTATTTTTGTTCTGCTCATTTAAAATGCACATGTTTTAAAATGATCAATGTATATAGTATAGTGTTTTTGAATTTAGTTCGAGTACATTCATACCATATTAGCACGGAAATTAACTTCATGAGTGTCCAAAAGAGACATGCAGTAATTAAAAGTATCACACGCAAAAAAAACAACCAAGAAATGAAAATAAAATACAAAAAGCATCGCAAACAGCAAAACTAACCTGTCAACCAATTCTCAACGAAGGAAACAATAGATCCATTCAAAGCAATTCCGAAAACTATAAAACAAATATCTTGATAGCCCCAGGCACTGAAAAGGCAACTTTTGCAAATGCAGTGAAAAATGGGGCGAAGAAAATTACTCAGGATTTCAGCAACACCAGCATAATCATAATATCAACTATACAAATACTAATGGGAACCCTAAAAGATATTGAAGACAACTCAAACAGAAGAAAAACTAGGAGATTTATTAGAATACAAAACATGAAGAGATGGCGACAATGTAATAATAATTCCTTTAATATTTCTGAAGAAATTTAAGAAATAAAATGTATTAATAAAATTGATATACACATTTTCTCCATATATGATGACCTAGATATATTTCCAAATAAAATACATACAACTCAGCTTTATATTTTACCAAAAAATACATAAAACGGCTGATAAATCACTACCTTTAGGATATTCAGGTAGAACCATTATTTCATTATTTAACTCAATTACGAATACTATATTGCATTATTTTGATCATATTTTCAACCACTAATGAAAAAACTACTTTCATATGTCAAAGATACTTTTAATTTCTTTATGAAATTGAAATCTTTACCGAAATTAAGCGAAAATTATTTTCTAGTTACCCTTCATGTGGTTTCACTCTACACGAGTATCGAAGCGAGTACATATTATTTTGAAGGCAATACAAGTAAACTATCAAAGAAACATGTTTGTGATTTGATACAACTTGTGCTTGAAAATAACATTTATCCAATTTAGTAATATAAAATATCTCCAAACATTGGGAACATCAATGGATATTCATATAGCACCTTCTTATGCATCTTTATTTATAGGGAAATTAGAAAATGTTTTTTAAAATAAATGCTTCCTAAAACCAGATGTTTGGTTAAGAGTTTTTGACCATATCTTTATAATTTAGAGGCATGTGGATAACCCTTATTAATGAATAGATTGTTTAAACAAATAAACAGTCTATTTGTTTATTTTCCAATTTATTTTAAACATTGAATATGTCTAAAACTAAAATTTATCTTTTCGACGATGATATCAAGAAAAATGAGAATAATGACAGTACTACTAAAATTCATGTTAAAAACAAGAATATTCTTCAGTATGTTTAATATTGTTCATCCCATCCTAAACATTGTTAAAAGAGGATAACATTATAGGCAAGCAAAAAGATATAGAATAATTATTTCTGATGAGACTGTTTTTAAATCATCCTTAATATAGTTTTATTTTATTCTTGTAATATGTTCCTTTGTTACTGAAAGTACTTTTTTGAATAGCAAGACTACTTAACAAACATTTAACTTGCCTTGTGATACCAGGTGTGCTACATCAAATGTTATTATGAACGTACATAGATCCGACATAAGAAATTATATCGATCAATCATCACATGTTGCCGGACTATTTGAAAAAGAGTTTCAATTCTGTATAAGAAAAACCTATTGTTATAGCTGATTCTGAGATGAAATGTCTGCTAAAGGACGCATTGGACTCAATGTCTTAATACGATATATCCCAAAAGTCATACTTCCAAAACGCTACATCACACTCATTAATTTGTTAATTTTTTCATAATGTGCATTTTAAATTTGCATAAAACAAATAGTAATAAAACTGTTAATATATATATGCATATAAATATATATGCATGTATATATATATATATATATATATATATATATATATATATATATATATATATATATATATATATATATATATATATATGTGTGTGTGTGTGAGTGTGTGTGTGTGTGTGTGTGTGTGTTGTATTACCTTAAAGTCATTATTTCACATGTCATGTGTTTTATATCAAATAGGTTTTAAATTGATCTTAAATATTCTTCATCTCTATACATTTCTTCATATCTTTCAGTCGCTAAATGGGACAGTCTCAGTGGTAAGGAATAAACTATTCGAATGTTGAATAATATACCGTTTAAGAAACATACATCGTTATATTGTTAGGCAGGCATTAAAGTGTTAATTAACCTAACATATGTTCTAAGCGATTCTGGTTGGGATTTTTTTCTTAAACTTTTTTCTTTTTCGTTTTGAATTATTTTCTGGGATTCATTAAATTAGCGCCATTTTTGAATAGTACATTTATGATATTAGCTACAAACAACGTTCGTTACATTATCTATTCTCTAGATATACCAAACTATTCGGCCTAAAGTCAGGTATTATTTTTTTTGATTATTCTAACGACAACATAGTATGCTACTACCTTGGATAAACATAATCATTTAATTATGTTTTTTAGTAACTTGGGGAATGGATCCATTCGACCCAAATAACTTCATCTCCATGCCAAGAACAGAACAAAACGCCATATCGGAAGGGTGGGTCATGAAGTAGGACTGCAATGGTAGGCAAAATACAAATACATATCTTGGAAACGGAAACAATTTCATTTATGTGTGTCCCCTATTTATTTGGTTAAGATGGTATGCATGTAAACGTACTATAGATGCCCTAATTTCATGTACAAACTGTTAAAGATGGTCAAGACAGATAAATATAGATACTTCCGAATTTATAGAAATCACCTTTTGACTCTCACAACATGCATCACGTCAAGTATTTAAAGGATCGATATATTAAGAGAGATCTCTTTCGACTTTAATATGATATGTAATGTTTCATCCTGATTGTACTAATGATTTTCTGGCTTCATGTCTGCTTTGAAACATTGTTTTGTCAAATCAAAATTCAGTTTATGCATTTGAGGCGATATTGTGATGTGTATAACAATTATAATCTTGCTTGGAATAATTTTATACAACTTTTATCACCACATTGGTTATATCAAAAATGAACATTTTGTATGCACTTCGCTTAAAGCTCAACTGAGAGCAAAACATTTTGGAAATACTCTTTTGTTCAACTTGTATATTCAGTAACACATATGTATACCATTTGAGTAGACGCTGCTGGTTGTTGTTTGCACGCAGAACATGGATAATTGGATAAATGTATACTGTTAAATGAACTTAAACCCTTTGTAAACTACGTATTTTCAGCTGGGAGACACTTCAATGGCAAGAGATATTGGAAGGACGACGACCCTTCCGTCATGTTACTATACGATGTAAATGGCTATATAGCTGGGATACAGATTGGGGTAAGCGTAGATCGTCGGCAACTCACATGTACGAGTGTTTTCAACCGCGTGAGTTGCCCATTCTCTCTCTCTCTCTCTCTCTCTCTCTCTCTCTCTCTCTCTCTCTCTCTCTCTCTCTCTCTATATATATATATATATATATATATATATAATATATATATATATATATATATATATATATATATATATATATATATATATATATAAGGTATGTGTTAACTAGGGCACATGGGTTATATGTCGATCCAATGTATGCCTAGTTCTACACGTGAGAAAATATAAACATAAATTTATTTGATATTTTTGCAGTATTATCACATTCAGTCTATGGATGCCATATTTTGACAATAAATCAACATATCTTTCATAACCTTTAATCTTCACTTTTATCAGGTATAATTTGGAAAACGTTATATGGTAGGAAACAGTTCGATATTGTGCTACACAAAATACCTACAGGTTACAGTACTATAGAAACGTGCATGGAAATGTCAAAGTATGGCTTTCCTGGAAATTGATATTTTCTCTCCTGGAAAAATAGCATGTTTTGCTATCATTAGTATATTTACACGCTACATGGAAATAATTTTTGTGTGTTGAATAGCATGGGGACTGATTAATGAACCACTCTGGTTTATAAGTTCACGGGGTTTACATATGCAATCGTATTTGTTTCAACTGAGGGAAGGGATTGTGTATATTCGACAAAGTTATAAGACATAACATCTGTTTGGTTTTTGCCCACTTTGCAGTAGCACCTGAGAGATTTGTTTCCTGTGTGGACATTAAGTATGAACAAGCCGGTGTGTGTGTGTGTGTGTGTGTGTGTGTGTGTGTGTGTGTGTGGGTGTGTGTGTGTGAAAATGTTTTGAATGGTACTATCAATATCTGAGAGACCATAAATTGCTTTATGAGACAATGACTTGTGTTATATATCTATTAATATTTTTGTTCTTGGATTTATAACATATCGGTCTGGCACAGTAGAAAACATCACCCGTTTTATTTCCAAAGAAATTCCGCTCGAGTAGACACCTAGATGGATACGACTGGTCTGAGAAATGAGGAATGAGAAAAAGTAAAGTTAGCAAAATAGACTTCTCTGTCGCCTGGGTGATGAAGTTTGCATTTGTATTATGGAAGAGAAACGAGGTGCTATTTTAAAGCGCTGTCATAGTTGTGCAACCTATTTCAATAAAATACAATCTGCTGCTTTTCATTGCATGACGATAGTGTTTGAAGTTACATTTTCATTTAGATTTAAAAACAAATATCCTAAATTATGACCATAAGGTATGATGTGCTCTCATATCACAAACTGCTAGCTCATCGATGCAATTTTGTATTCGGATATCAGAGGTAAACATTAAAATACGATCAAGCCTATTAATATTTTACGTTTATTTTTATATATTCGGTGACTCAGCAATGGTACTATTTTCAGGAGCTGCTGTTGTCAATTATGGAATACCCCTTTTTCGCAATTTTAATAAGTGCTAAATGATATTGCAATTTATACTAATTCAGGCCAATTTTCGAAATGTATTGTCATACCTAGATAATATTTTGTTTAGTTTAGATTGTAAGTTAAATATTAGGATCATTATCTTGATTGTAGTCAATGTGCCGATGCTTAAGAGGTTTCTATTATCAATTTTGAAACATATTAGTCTTGAAATGAACGTTTGCCATTTATATTAGCTTTTATTATGTGTCTTCGTTTTTAATATAATCTTGTTTAATTAAACTTATTCATTTGTTATTTGCAATACAAAGCAGTCTTTTGTATTGTGTGTTTATTATTTGAATTTGGGTGAAATTATTGATTCAAACTAATTATGCAATGAAAATAAAACGATCTCATAAATTATTCATCAACAGAGGCATTAATTGGAATTATTATGATTTCAAACACGGCCATATTGTACTATTGTATTATGACCCACAAAAAGAGTTTTGCCTCATTGCGACGTCATAGTCACATGGAGACCCTCTGGCATGACTTTTATTTTCAAGCACCGCTTGGAGTTAATATAACTTTATGCATTATTACTTGTGATAAAACTTGCTAGACTCTTATGAATTTTATTCGTAGTACTGAAAGTTATTTTAAATGGTCATTTTGTCTTCATGGGAAAATGGATATATTCAATTTAATGACCCGTTTTACTCTGTTTTCTATAACTTAGTATACGACCAGAGTGTTTTACTCCTTACTGGTCTGAATGAATCATGGTTAAAGAGCTCCATCACTTAAATAAAAATTGTAAATTTGAAGTGACAAGAAAGAGATTTAGCGGTATTGATACTTATATCAAAGCAATAAAACCATTTACCCATTTGGACACATTTCTATCCAGATGGCATAGAACCCATCCGAACATATCCAGTACGAATATAAATGTCTGTTTTTTATGTTGTTGTTGTACTGGCTAATATTAATTAAATCCTACAATGATTTGTATACCAATCTTTGTTCGAAAATACTTTTTTATCCATGTGGCGGTATTTCAATCACTTGACAGACTCCGATAAATATACCGGTTAAGAAAATGAATATTTTAATCCATTTTCCAGTGGATCGTGGATCATCCACTTCTTTAATATATCCCACACTGCATCACTCATTTTCTAGAATATCATCCCAGTTCGATCCTAACAATCTTATAAATATGTTGCCGAGTAGTATTTTTGTTCCTTGATCCACTGCAGTTCCTAGCAGATTTATAGGAAAGTAAAACTAAATAGTTGATACAGCTGCAGTCGCAATTTATCATTTACATATATAACATGTACATATATTTGGTTTTAAGTATTGCTGTATTCAGTTGTAGTGATACATTTTACAGATATCACGCACATTTCATAGATTGTTTACAAACTCGGTTTCAATTGTCATAAATGAGACAATTTTTCCCAGGAACATATCAGAAGTTTTCAGGAATTTGAACTAATATAAAATACATTGTATATGACTTTCTTATATATCAATGATGTGCATATATTGTTATTGATGAGTGCCGATTTCCGTCCGTATCTCCTGGCAAATAAAATCACATAAAACAGTAATGCATTTAGTAAGTTTGCTCAGGATCCCAAGGCATGTGTTTATGCTCCGTATATGCAGGCCTTACATTCTTGTAGATAGATGAAAGAGACCTAACAATGTAAATGAACTAATTACGGTAGGGACAAAAGGATACCCTTTTCTCTGATTCAGAGACGTATTCCCATTTTATAAAATATTGCATGTAAACACTTACTACATACAGGAAATTATTTCACTTACATGGTAAATATACTATAAGATCACTTTCCAGATGGCAAGTCTTTCATATAAAGAAATATTATCATGATGTATTAAAACTATTGCAAATATAACGTGATTCACTCTTAAATTCGCATGTTGTTGAACAGCTGTAACATATTAAACTGTGATCAACATAATGAGTAAATCGGCAGACATAATTAAATTAAGACTTGAATACTAAGGTTCAAAATGCTATCTACTTTAGATTACAAAAGATGTGAATACCTGGAGTGGTGAGGATTACCCATTCCAACAGCAAATCAACGCTCCGTTCGTGGATGACGGTGATTTATACGTCATCACAGCGTATTTTACAGATCCTGGTAGGTTACACGTTTCCGATGCCTTGTCGTTTGGTTATATGCATCCCTACATTTCTAAAATATGTTGTAAGTACGTTTGCAGTCTGATATTTAAAATGCAATAAGCTAAAACAAACATTTACAATGCAATAATCTTACATTGTAAGAGTATGCGTATTTGAAGAAAATATTAATATAGAAAATATCGACACACGTTAGGACATGTATATTCTATATTACAAGTATGCAGACATGTTCAGAAAATGAAAGTATGGTCGCGTATGTAACATTTCAAATGAATCCTCTATGCAGAAACTATGATACATTATTTCCGTCTATGACTTTTGTAAGCGTATTCTCGTGTATTTATTTAATTACTTTTTAAATTTTATTGCCTTCCTTGTTGGTACTAGATGAGGTCCAGAGTGTTGTACATAACGATTTTTATATCAGATTTACCCATATCTTTTCTCAACATCTTAAACATCCAATAGTGAACAGTCTCAACATTATTCTTCCTAGTGATTATGAACAACATTATAATTAAGGTTAGAACTTTTATAAGGATAATAATCAGCCATGTCCTGTTTATTAGTGAGAAACACGCATATGAAAGTAATATATCCGTGTAGAGTTATCGTTGTGAAGCGTATGAATTCGGTTTATTTGCTAATACTCTTTATGAATATTTATTTCGTTTATTATTTTCCCTCTTAATACACTTTGGAGATATTGAATTAAATCCAGTTTATAACCAAGATATTATAAAGTCTCTTTTGAAACCAATCAATGATGTAACCAGGATATTGCAGTGACTCTGATGAAATACGTTCAGGAACTAACCAGGATATTACAGTGACTCTGATAAAAAAAATTCAGAAACTAACCAGGATATTACAGTGACTCTGCTAAAATAAATGCAGGAACTAACATTAATAAAATACATTTAGGATATAACCAAAATAGTGCAGTGTCATTGCACATACATATTATATAAATCAAGGAAAAAAAACCCAATCATTTTTTAGAATTTTGTCTGAAGTATTTATTAAATGTATGCTTAAGTGGAGCGAATTTAAAATCAAGCATCAATGCATGAAAACAATGTTGAAACACATCTTCAGAAGAAAAATATTAAAATCGTTATACGCCTACTTGAATTACTATTATCGTCTTTGTATTGTGCTAAAAATAGGTACTAAACTAAAACGCCTTGATTCATTATTGTACGTTAGAACGATAACTTGATGAATGTTTAGGTGAGTGTTTATAGAGATCACAAAGAACAGGTAATAGGACTAAGTGTTAACTTTTCAAATCAAAGTGTAATGACTTTCATTATTTTCCTCCGCCCCGAAGTTATCTAAGAGATTATCTATCAGGTGATTGTCATATCGATTTGTTTTACGGTCAAGATATTGGTATTGTTTTATGATATTAGTATTACAAATTAAGTGTTTGCGATCATGAGATTGATACAATGAAATGAAAGGAAGGCTTTCAACTTGTAGACAATATATTTTTTAATTTTGATAAAATACATGCTGCTTTGATATTTTCTGTGTATTCGAAATGAGAAAAAATGCAATATGGATAAAACTTGTTTTCTTTAGCAAATAGTATGTTTACGACCAGAGCCGAAATAATGGAGAGGGGCAACTGGGATATATTCATTGGGCCCGGGGCACAAGGAGCCTCAGGTCGAGCAACACGTTTTAATTTTATAAACGAATCTTTTTGCTTGAACATGAACTAGAATAGGCCTGGGTGTTTCATATCCCAGGGTCAGTGATCGTTCCCCTCGGCCCTGTTTATGGATCCCACTCAAAAGTAGATCCATGTCTTGATAAACATAATAAGTATTCCAAACAATTATGTGTAAAGATAATGTGTTAATTGTTTCCTTTCTGAGGTCAGAGCTCATCCGAATTGGTGACTATCCTAACAGCTTATATTTGAAATTATTTAGTAATCAAATTTGCAATTGTAGCTTCCAAGTGCATCCATGGTTAAGCTTACGACAGGGATTTGTTTGCAAATGTTATCCGTGACTACATAGGTTGCTAGCAATAGCTTATATGTGTTGTTAAAACGTAAAGAGAAACGCAGTGTGTATAATGGATATTGTACATGCTCATTTCTAAAAACAACTGTACGTCAAACTAACACAATTATCTGTAGATATTACACACACACACACACACACACACACACACACACACCGAATATTAAAACATCTTTCATAATGGCATATTGCTTAATCAGCGTCTTACGATTGTGTTTTACATTTCAATGCGAATATGTTATCTTTGCTGTGGGACAAGGACATAAGTCACGGGGTTCATAACTAATGTTACCACGCCACTGTTATTTCCTTGTTTTGGTAAAACACTGACATTGTTTTTCTTCTCATGTTAGTGTCACGCTAATAATAACCCCGCGCATTAGCAGTATAGTTCGATGTTTCAACGCTCGTATTATTAACCAAGTACTGTTAATGTATCTCGCTTAAATCTTGATCATATTGTTATATCCTAATATATGAAAATATGAATACTTATCTATGTCGATCTAGGTGTACATGAACAATACAATAAGAGTATGATTATTAGGTGTTGGAATGTTTCTCATTATTGGCATATGAGCATTGTGAATTTTTTAGTTCCGCAATTTAATATTTTTGTTCATGAGGACAGTGGGCTGACCTGTAGATAGTAAGCAAATATACAATAACATATATTTATACAATAGTATCACCTTTAATAGATGATTGGCATATAAAAGGGAAAAAAGTAATTAAGTAACCAATATATTTTACAAGGATACGTCTTAAATTTTGTCGGTTCTAATTTGGAAATGAGGTCACTATAACTGGTGAAGGATGAACCCGATGAAAACAACGTCAACAGCTACGACGAACCGGACGATTCTGATAAGCTTTCACTGGAGCCTTCATTGATCGAACCCGGAATTTGAATCCACGAAGTCAGAGGCGAGACAGCATTGATCAGTTGCTGTGAGCAATTTAGTCCACTCCGCCATCCGAGCCCCATACAAGTTGTTCAGTATTTGCAGTAGCGTTTTGAAAGAGTGGTCTATAGTGGTGTATTATATGCTTCTATGTATGAGCTCTTGTTGTTCTTCAGTAGTTGAGCCCTACAGGCTTAACGCAATGTGACAGCACAATATAGGTTATACATGGACGCCAGTATCAATGGTAAAGGAAGAATCATGGAACAAAAACACTCAAAAACCACGAGAATTAACTGGTATGCTTTCTCACATACTCACAATTGCCGAACCTAAGAGTCGAAACCACGTTGACAGAGTGGAGATGGCAATGATCTGTAACGGTGAGCGTTTTAAACCACTCTTCAACTCGGGGTCCCCTGGATGAGCTGTACGAAATAGATGACTTCGTGTGCATGTGTGATTGACTCTCAAAATGTTTTCGTGGTGTGTTATCAAGGTTATAGACACCTTAAGATGCTTAGAAACATGCATTCCATCTCTATCAGGCATCAAAAGCAACAATACGGTTAGTTGTTTCGAATAGTAGACAAACAGGCTTGTACATTCAGACTAATTTAACAAAATTAATTTTTAATTCTAAGAACTCTTCATCGTAGAAAATATATGAACAGAACAAACGAAGCTGTAATCCGAAAAAAAAAACGCATTTGCTTATGTCATACTTACCCATGATAAAAGTAACATGTATATTTTTGCAGCTACTGTCTCTACCGCCGGCCGAACACAGCTAGATTTCAACACCCACGGTATAGGAGAACATTTGTATATCCAAAACGGCACACTTGCCACTGACGTCATTACAGCTCCTACTCGTGAGAGTGAAGTGGAATCTGCTGGGTGGACGAAAGGAAAGTGCTTCACATCAATGGGTTAGTTTTGTTATATATATATATATATATATATATATATATATATATATATATATATATATATATATATACACACACACACACATGGCACATATATCTTTTCTACCAAACTGTTATTTCATTTTTGTTGACGATTTGGTTAGCTGGGTGTTAAGTTTATGTTATTACAGTAATCAATAACAAATACATAGTCCAGCTTAAGAGTTATTAAGATATAAAACCTTTACACCACCAGAAATAATAAATGACAAACAAGGCTAGTCACTATATGATAATACCATAATCAAATCAAGATGGGAAGAATATAATCAATATCAACTGAAACATTGCGGACAGGGATATTTTCGTACACCCTTTACACAAAACACAATTGCTACGTTGAATCATCCATCTGGAAGATGAAGAATACATCAGACAAGTTTACAAGTTGAGCCCTAACAACAATGATACATGGATTGATGAAATAACAGCGAAAAGTATAAAATTATGGGCGCAATCAGGTGTAAATTGGATTATATTAATATTCACAATAGCAAGGTAAGTAACGCAATTAACAAAATATTGTCAATTAGATATTGTTATGTCAGTTTTTATAACGAAAGGATGCAAGACGACTGCAGCACATATATGCATATCCCTAATTAATCATGTTGATACTATATTTCCCAAAATATTAGAAATGAGAACAACATTAATAATATAACCTATACTCAGGGAACCAATACTTTTTTTTTCTCGACACAGTAGCGGTAATATTGACGCCATACTAACCAACACATGACTGTCAGTCTGGTTGACAATTATATCTGGTTTGACACAAGGATCTATATGGATCAATTTTTAGAGGAACCACTGCAGCAACAGAAGATTTAAATGAAGTAATATTCGCTAATTTACTTCATTCTACACAAAAGACATTCTAACTCATGCTTCTCGTCTTAACAACACCTGTCAAATGTATGATATGAAGATCAAACCAGAGTCTTCCGTGATAAGCAGAATACATACAGGTAAAAATACATTACCATTGATAACATAATGTTAAAGTTAGTGAATGAACTCAAACACGTTGGAAACCCATATGTAAACAACTGAAGCATAGACAGAGACATTGAAATAAGAACTTAGAACGTCAATAATAAAATTTATCAACTAACCTCTATTTGAAAATACAAAACAATTTCCCATGAAAACCCAAAATATAATACATAATATATGCATCCCACTCTGGGCTATTAATGTTAGACGTGGGCATTGAACAAGAAGCACGTGCAAACATCACCACTTGTGAAGTGAGATGCTTGATAAAAACAATAAACAAGACCTAAACTATTCAGATTATAAACGAACCGATCTGAGCAACGGCTGAATCAATACCTGCTATAGATTACACCGAGACTCAGAAGTATAATAGTTTGGACACCTCATCAGTATAAATCTTTAGCAACTCACATCTCAGAAATCAATTACAATTAAATCGGACGTCAGAACAAAATAAGGACCAAGGATTAGATGGATAGATGGGGCATGGTAGACACGGCAAACACATGCTATAACGACAAGCAAAGCTTACACCTAGCTCTAGACCGGAATCTCTCTCTCTCTCTCTCTCTCTCTCTCTCTCTCTCTCTCTCTCTCTCTCTCTCTCTCTCTGGTGTTTTTTAAGAGTATGCAATTTGACAAGATAAGATAAAACCTTGTCATTTGTATGAAAGGGTTTATATCTATTAGAATCATTATACCAAATCATCAAAATAATCTAATACAATATCATTACTTTAGAAGTCAAGTAAACGAAATATGATATGATCGTCCAAAATTAAAGGATTATGCACTTTATCGAAGCAATATATGGATTATAACGAAATTGTAAGCAACATAGTCTAATTAACATTCACCTCACGGAATTGATACAATGTTCGCTAATAATAACGATATTGAATACGCATTTTTATTTGAAATTCATACCTACTGATGTCATCATTAGCCACATAAAGGTTTAAAAAAGTGTCTGACTTTAGTCAGTGTATATCCACCAACAGAAGGAAACAATGTAATCAACGTTTTCTAAGGTGTGGAAAGTGCGCTAAGCATCTTTAGTACAAAATAAGGATCACATTAACAGCAGCTAAATAAAACGAACTCGACATCACAAGAGTGGCGTCTGTCCGGGCTATACTGCAAAGTGACCGATGTCAGCCTTACTCATTTATTACAATAAGAAAATCTCTTGCCTATAATGAGGTACAGTTTGTTTGATGCAAATGAGGTTTTCGTGTTCTAGGTTTGTTCGTTTGAATTAAATACGCAAATTAGGGTCTAAACAACGTCTAAAAAGTAAACAATATGCAGGTTTAATGTAGAATATACAGACGTGCCAATTTGTATTGCTGTTATTTCCAAATTGGACACCCTAGAGAACATATCATGGGACATAATCCATAAAAAATATTGAAGTTTCCTGCAGGAGCTGTAGAAGTTGTCAACGCTACATTGCGGGGCCGTTACAGAGGCAGCATTGATGTCGCCGTCATCAGCAAATACGAAATATCTATTTATAAATGCAACATTGCTCTGCAAATACTATCAAGTGATAGTACATAATCATTTAGCTGTAAATTAGAGCTTGTTACTTGGTATGCCAAATCAATGTATATTACCTCCCCTTTGACTAGAATTGAGTGACGGAAGGTTTGATTTATTTCTCTTTTTTTTAAAAATTTATGTACTTTATTCAGCTTTATATTGAAAAGTAAGTAATTTAAGACTACATGTAGTGGAAAGTAGCCATCATAATGATTTTGAGACTTTTTCTAAACTTATTATGAGTTTGGGGTAAATATTGGTATAGTTTTATGCATTAGACAACTTTAATATGCAATTCAATTCTATTACTTAAATTTACCAAGTAGTTTATGCAGTGATAAGTTATATAAGTGTCTGAATATTGAATAGAAACATGGACTTAACCTGGCATCGCAATGTTTTCCACATATTGCTCCACCTGCAGCTTACTTCTTGGCTTGGGTCGCAGCAGTTTGTAGATGGGCTTTCCATCGTCATCTTCAGTGTCAGCATTATGAACTTTTTATAGCTTTTTCAAATTTGTCTCTTGTTGTCCTTATGTAATAGACATCAAGTGGCTTTGTCTTTTGGGTTGATGTACATTTTTTCCCCTTGTTGTGGGGAACATTACCTGGCTTGAAGAAATGACTTTGTCTATTCTTTGCTTCCTTATCCTTTCCCATAGTTTTATGCTAAAAAGTATCACTCAGTTATTTAATTCTTCAGTATTATAATACTTATGGAACTTTCCTTTGGCTTTTATACCTTTTATTAGGATTTGGGGGTGATGAATCACCTGTGTTGATAGTTTAAATAGTTTTAGAATGTCAGCATCTCTGAAGGCCTCATTGGGTGAGTCAGAGTCACAGAAGGACAATGACCTCTTATCATTTTGACCTGTCATGTGGCACACTTATTGGTTTGGTGTGAATGATATTAATCAGGGATGCACTGTATCTTATTTCTGTGAATGTCAGCAAGAAAAGAAATGCAATTTTGAAATTTAAAACATTTAAAACTTGTCTTATAGCCAGTGAGAGATGGAAAAACTAGGTGTCATGTAATTTGATACCCTATGGTGTCATACTTGCTGATGTCAGCATGTTTGTGTTTATTTTGTGTAGCATGCATGCTATAGAAAGATAACATGAAGATACAAAGTCGGAATCTAATTTTTTAATAACAAGAATAATGCACTAATAAGTACAATACAACACTTCAACATGTAATGCGGATGCTATTTTGCTATGTACAGTAGTATCACATAAAATTCAATTGCACTATTATTCATGCACCAGCATGGCCAGGTCTTTCTTACAATTATACTCTAATATCAATGAGTAAAATGCAACTTTTTTAAAAAAATTAAAATCTGGTTATAGGACACACGGTACTAATTATACGGAAGAGCTGTGAATCAGTGTAAAAATGGGTGAAGAAATAATAGAGTATATACGGCTTTGGTGGTCCATAATTGGTTAATAATGAAATGTAAAATTTTAGTAAAAATATTTTTTGAGAGCTTATCCTATCTGTAATTTAAAAAAAAATATAGACAAAATTCTATTGATGCAATTGAAGTAAATTCACCTATTAGTACTCAATAATGAAAGTAGCACCTGATTCATTTGGTGCAGAATCAATAACGTGTTTCCTGCCAATTTATGTCAACAACATGCCGCGGGTCCTATGTTTTTCTACATTTAAAACCTTACATCAAGGTTATTTGTGTATGGAAAAATATAGGTCTGATCATCAGCACCCAGAAATGTTAAGTTATTGAATTTTGAATATGACAGTGATTCCATATGTTTACCATTGGAGTTGAATTAGTACCGTGTGTCCTATACAGGACATATACCATAATATGAGCCTGATGTTTCTATGGTTACCACGTGCATCAAGGGTATCATTTTGGTGGTTTTTAGATATGACAATCATAATGGAGTCTTTTGTTCATGATTTGCATGTGATTTTGGAGAAAAAATCTATACAAAAAACAGATGGGTAGGGTTTGTATAAACTGGATGGGGGCAGTAGACAGCTCAGGCTATGGGAAAAAGGGCATAGTTGGCCAGATGGCAGAATTTCATATGTAGGTGCCCACAGATTGGCCTATATGGTTAAATACCAATTAACATATGAAACAATTCCCAAAAAGGGGGTGGGGGAGAGATGTTAAATGTAAATCACATATGTCATAATCGCTTATGTATCAATACTGCTCATTTAACATTAGAGACACATTCAGTAAAACAAAGCAGAGAGCATTGTAAAAATCAAGGACTTTGCACAAAATTGCACATGCCACATTGCCTCAACCTGTAAAAATGTACTAAAATGGAGGTTGTTTATGGTAAGAATGTTCATATTTTGCTTTTAATTTTTTAGCCATAGCACACAATAATTTGCCTTTGCTATAATTCTTTTCTTCTTGATGTTTCTCATAAAGCTTGTAAAGAAATGCCCTTTTCTCTGATTTTTTTCTCTTATATGCTGTACTTGCTGTATGTATTTTATTTCTCCTATATATATCTTGCTTGCTTTTCAGATGTTGTGCCACAGAACTGCAAGCTAAAATCGGACAACCGATACATTGGCACAGCTTAACCAGAGATTCTCCAGGTCCATGGTTGCAGTTATGGACAGCACTATGAACCCTGCCATGGAAGTTTCTCTTAAAGGTTATATTCTTTGGTAAGCTGTGTTTTATCCTTCAATTTTATATGTTGAGTCATATTGAAGATCAATTATATTTGTCTTTTTTTCCTGTCATAGAATTAAACTCCTTCACATATTTTCTATGTTCTGCCATGTCTCTCATGTTGCTGCATTCAATTTTCTGACAAACAGTATTTGGAATTTTTCTGCATCCCTTTTGTTGAGGGAGCAGGGACACTCGCACTTAAAAGAATAGTTCTAAACCCTTCATTTCCAACAGAAGTCTGTGAAAGTCCTATCTGTATCGCATTATTTACACAGGCAGTTTTTCTTCCACATCCTTTCCTTGGCATTTCTTGATACAGTTCAAACATTCTTGAAGTGTAACGGCATGATAAACATATTGCTCTCTCTCGCCACACCAGACCTCTTTTCTCTTCATGTTTCAAGTCCCATGACAGAAACCCCTGACATTCAGGGTGCTCTTGAAAAACAGTACTCCACATCTCAGCATTTTTTTCTGCATGAACCAATTGATATGTGTTTTTCTCACCAGACCTGTTGATATAAATAGATAAAACAAGTTTCATGTTAGAAATGTAGTTTCAGATTTGAAGCAAAATCTATTTAAAAATTCAACTTCGCTCTGCACATACTATCAAGTGATAGTACAGAATCATTTAGCTGTAAATTAGAGCTTGCTACTTGGTATGCCAAATCAATGTATATTACCTCCCCTTTGACTAGAATTGAGTGACGGAAGGTTTGATTTATTTCTCTTTTTTAAAAAAATTTATGTACTTTATTCAGCTTTATATTGAAAAGTAAGTAATTTAAGACTACATGTAGTGGAAAGTAGCCATCATAATGATTTTGAGACTTTTTCTAAACTTATTATGAGTTTGGGGTAAATATTGGTATAGTTTTATGCATTAGACAACTTTAATGTGCAATTCAATTCTATTACTTAAATTTACCAAGTAGTTTATGCAGTGATAAGTTATATAAGTGTCTGAATATTGAATAGAAACATGGACTTAACCTGGCATCGCAATGTTTTCCACATATTGCTCCACCTGCAGCTTACTTCTTGGCTTGGGTCGCAGCAGTTTGTAGATGGGCTTTCCATCGTCATCTTCAGTGTCAGCATTATGAACTTTTTATAGCTTTTTCAAATTTGTCTCTTGTTGTCCTTATGTAATAGACATCAAGTGGCTTTGTCTTTTGGGTTGATGTACATTTTTTCCCCTTGTTGTGGGGAACATTACCTGGCTTGAAGAAATGACTTTGTCTATTCTTTGCTTCCTTATCCTTTCCCATAGTTTTATGCTAAAAAGTATCACTCAGTTATTTAATTCTTCAGTATTATAATACTTATGGAACTTTCCTTTGGCTTTTATACCTTTTATTAGGATTTGGGGGTGATGAATCACCTGTGTTGATAGTTTAAATAGTTTTAGAATGTCAGCATCTCTGAAGGCCTCATTGGGTGAGTCAGAGTCACAGAAGGACAATGACCTCTTATCATTTTGACCTGTCATGTGGCACACTTATTGGTTTGGTGTGAATGATATTAATCAGGGATGCACTGTATCTTATTTCTGTGAATGTCAGCAAGAAAAGAAATGCAATTTTGAAATTTAAAACATTTAAAACTTGTCTTATAGCCAGTGAGAGATGGAAAAACTAGGTGTCATGTAATTTGATACCCTATGGTGTCATACTTGCTGATGTCAGCATGTTTGTGTTTATTTTGTGTAGCATGCATGCTATAGAAAGATAACATGAAGATACAAAGTCGGAATCTAATTTTTTAATAACAAGAATAATGCACTAATAAGTACAATACAACACTTCAACATGTAATGCGGATGCTATTTTGCTATGTACAGTAGTATCACATAAAATTCAATTGCACTATTATTCATGCACCAGCATGGCCAGGTCTTTCTTACAATTATACTCTAATATCAATGAGTAAAATGCAACTTTTTTAAAAAAATTAAAATCTGGTTATAGGACACACGGTACTAATTATACGGAAGAGCTGTGAATCAGTGTAAAAATGGGTGAAGAAATAATAGAGTATATACGGCTTTGGTGGTCCATAATTGGTTAATAATGAAATGTAAAATTTTAGTAAAAATATTTTTTGAGAGCTTATCCTATCTGTAATTTAAAAAAAAATATAGACAAAATTCTATTGATGCAATTGAAGTAAATTCACCTATTAGTACTCAATAATGAAAGTAGCACCTGATTCATTTGGTGCAGAATCAATAACGTGTTTCCTGCCAATTTATGTCAACAACATGCCGCGGGTCCTATGTTTTTCTACATTTAAAACCTTACATCAAGGTTATTTGTGTATGGAAAAATATAGGTCTGATCATCAGCACCCAGAAATGTTAAGTTATTGAATTTTGAATATGACAGTGATTCCATATGTTTACCATTGGAGTTGAATTAGTACCGTGTGTCCTATACAGGACATATACCATAATATGAGCCTGATGTTTCTATGGTTACCACGTGCATCAAGGGTATCATTTTGGTGGTTTTTAGATATGACAATCATAATGGAGTCTTTTGTTCATGATTTGCATGTGATTTTGGAGAAAAAATCTATACAAAAAACAGATGGGTAGGGTTTGTATAAACTGGATGGGGGCAGTAGACAGCTCAGGCTATGGGAAAAAGGGCATAGTTGGCCAGATGGCAGAATTTCATATGTAGGTGCCCACAGATTGGCCTATATGGTTAAATACCAATTAACATATGAAACAATTCCCAAAAAGGGGGTGGGGGAGAGATGTTAAATGTAAATCACATATGTCATAATCGCTTATGTATCAATACTGCTCATTTAACATTAGAGACACATTCAGTAAAACAAAGCAGAGAGCATTGTAAAAATCAAGGACTTTGCACAAAATTGCACATGCCACATTGCCTCAACCTGTAAAAATGTACTAAAATGGAGGTTGTTTATGGTAAGAATGTTCATATTTTGCTTTTAATTTTTTAGCCATAGCACACAATAATTTGCCTTTGCTATAATTCTTTTCTTCTTGATGTTTCTTATAAAGCTTGTAAAGAAATGCCCTTTTCTCTGATTTTTTTCTCTTATATGCTGTACTTGCTGTATGTATTTTATTTCTCCTATATATATCTTGCTTGCTTTTCAGATGTTGTGCCACAGAACTGCAAGCTGAAATCGGACAACCGATACATTGGCACAGCTTAACCAGAGATTCTCCAGGTCCATGGTTGCAGTTATGGACAGCACTATGAACCCTGCCATGGAAGTTTCTCTTAAAGGTTATATTCTTTGGTAAGCTGTGTTTTATCCTTCAATTTTATATGTTGAGTCATATTGAAGATCAATTATATTTGTCTTTTTTTCCTGTCATAGAATTAAACTCCTTCACATATTTTCTATGTTCTGCCATGTCTCTCATGTTGCTGCATTCAATTTTCTGACAAACAGTATTTGGAATTTTTCTGCATCCCTTTTGTTGAGGGAGCAGGGACACTCGCACTTAAAAGAATAGTTCTAAACCCTTCATTTCCAACAGAAGTCTGTGAAAGTCCTATCTGTATCGCATTATTTACACAGGCAGTTTTTCTTCCACATCCTTTCCTTGGCATTTCTTGATACAGTTCAAACATTCTTGAAGTGTAACGGCATGATAAACATATTGCTCTCTCTCGCCACACCAGACCTCTTTTCTCTTCATGTTTCAAGTCCCATGACAGAAACCCCTGACATTCAGGGTGCTCTTGAAAAACAGTACTCCACATCTCAGCATTTTTTTCTGCATGAACCAATTGATATGTGTTTTTCTCACCAGACCTGTTGATATAAATAGATAAAACAAGTTTCATGTTAGAAATGTAGTTTCAGATTTGAAGCAAAATCTATTTAAAAATTCAACTTCGCTCTGCACATACTATCAAGTGATAGTACAGAATCATTTAGCTGTAAATTAGAGCTTGCTACTTGGTATGCCAAATCAATGTATATTACCTCCCCTTTGACTAGAATTGAGTGACGGAAGGTTTGATTTATTTCTCTTTTTTAAAAAAATTTATGTACTTTATTCAGCTTTATATTGAAAAGTAAGTAATTTAAGACTACATGTAGTGGAAAGTAGCCATCATAATGATTTTGAGACTTTTTCTAAACTTATTATGAGTTTGGGGTAAATATTGGTATAGTTTTATGCATTAGACAACTTTAATGTGCAATTCAATTCTATTACTTAAATTTACCAAGTAGTTTATGCAGTGATAAGTTATATAAGTGTCTGAATATTGAATAGAAACATGGACTTAACCTGGCATCGCAATGTTTTCCACATATTGCTCCACCTGCAGCTTACTTCTTGGCTTGGGTCGCAGCAGTTTGTAGATGGGCTTTCCATCGTCATCTTCAGTGTCAGCATTATGAACTTTTTATAGCTTTTTCAAATTTGTCTCTTGTTGTCCTTATGTAATAGACATCAAGTGGCTTTGTCTTTTGGGTTGATGTACATTTTTTCCCCTTGTTGTGGGGAACATTACCTGGCTTGAAGAAATGACTTTGTCTATTCTTTGCTTCCTTATCCTTTCCCATAGTTTTATGCTAAAAAGTATCACTCAGTTATTTAATTCTTCAGTATTATAATACTTATGGAACTTTCCTTTGGCTTTTATACCTTTTATTAGGATTTGGGGGTGATGAATCACCTGTGTTGATAGTTTAAATAGTTTTAGAATGTCAGCATCTCTGAAGGCCTCATTGGGTGAGTCAGAGTCACAGAAGGACAATGACCTCTTATCATTTTGACCTGTCATGTGGCACACTTATTGGTTTGGTGTGAATGATATTAATCAGGGATGCACTGTATCTTATTTCTGTGAATGTCAGCAAGAAAAGAAATGCAATTTTGAAATTTAAAACATTTAAAACTTGTCTTATAGCCAGTGAGAGATGGAAAAACTAGGTGTCATGTAATTTGATACCCTATGGTGTCATACTTGCTGATGTCAGCATGTTTGTGTTTATTTTGTGTAGCATGCATGCTATAGAAAGATAACATGAAGATACAAAGTCGGAATCTAATTTTTTAATAACAAGAATAATGCACTAATAAGTACAATACAACACTTCAACATGTAATGCGGATGCTATTTTGCTATGTACAGTAGTATCACATAAAATTCAATTGCACTATTATTCATGCACCAGCATGGCCAGGTCTTTCTTACAATTATACTCTAATATCAATGAGTAAAATGCAACTTTTTAAAAAAAATTAAAATCTGGTTATAGGACACACGGTACTAATTATACGGAAGAGCTGTGAATCAGTGTAAAAATGGGTGAAGAAATAATAGAGTATATACGGCTTTGGTGGTCCATAATTGGTTAATAATGAAATGTAAAATTTTAGTAAAAATATTTTTTGAGAGCTTATCCTATCTGTAATTTAAAAAAAAATATAGACAAAATTCTATTGATGCAATTGAAGTAAATTCACCTATTAGTACTCAATAATGAAAGTAGCACCTGATTCATTTGGTGCAGAATCAATAACGTGTTTCCTGCCAATTTATGTCAACAACATGCCGCGGGTCCTATGTTTTTCTACATTTAAAACCTTACATCAAGGTTATTTGTGTATGGAAAAATATAGGTCTGATCATCAGCACCCAGAAATGTTAAGTTATTGAATTTTGAATATGACAGTGATTCCATATGTTTACCATTGGAGTTGAATTAGTACCGTGTGTCCTATACAGGACATATACCATAATATGAGCCTGATGTTTCTATGGTTACCACGTGCATCAAGGGTATCATTTTGGTGGTTTTTAGATATGACAATCATAATGGAGTCTTTTGTTCATGATTTGCATGTGATTTTGGAGAAAAAATCTATACAAAAAACAGATGGGTAGGGTTTGTATAAACTGGATGGGGGCAGTAGACAGCTCAGGCTATGGGAAAAAGGGCATAGTTGGCCAGATGGCAGAATTTCATATGTAGGTGCCCACAGATTGGCCTATATGGTTAAATACCAATTAACATATGAAACAATTCCCAAAAAGGGGGTGGGGGAGAGATGTTAAATGTAAATCACATATGTCATAATCGCTTATGTATCAATACTGCTCATTTAACATTAGAGACACATTCAGTAAAACAAAGCAGAGAGCATTGTAAAAATCAAGGACTTTGCACAAAATTGCACATGCCACATTGCCTCAACCTGTAAAAATGTACTAAAATGGAGGTTGTTTATGGTAAGAATGTTCATATTTTGCTTTTAATTTTTTAGCCATAGCACACAATAATTTGCCTTTGCTATAATTCTTTTCTTCTTGATGTTTCTCATAAAGCTTGTAAAGAAATGCCCTTTTCTCTGATTTTTTTCTCTTATATGCTGTACTTGCTGTATGTATTTTATTTCTCCTATATATATCTTGCTTGCTTTTCAGATGTTGTGCCACAGAACTGCAAGCTGAAATCGGACAACCGATACATTGGCACAGCTTAACCAGAGATTCTCCAGGTCCATGGTTGCAGTTATGGACAGCACTATGAACCCTGCCATGGAAGTTTCTCTTAAAGGTTATATTCTTTGGTAAGCTGTGTTTTATCCTTCAATTTTATATGTTGAGTCATATTGAAGATCAATTATATTTGTCTTTTTTTCCTGTCATAGAATTAAACTCCTTCACATATTTTCTATGTTCTGCCATGTCTCTCATGTTGCTGCATTCAATTTTCTGACAAACAGTATTTGGAATTTTTCTGCATCCCTTTTGTTGAGGGAGCAGGGACACTCGCACTTAAAAGAATAGTTCTAAACCCTTCATTTCCAACAGAAGTCTGTGAAAGTCCTATCTGTATCGCATTATTTACACAGGCAGTTTTTCTTCCACATCCTTTCCTTGGCATTTCTTGATACAGTTCAAACATTCTTGAAGTGTAACGGCATGATAAACATATTGCTCTCTCTCGCCACACCAGACCTCTTTTCTCTTCATGTTTCAAGTCCCATGACAGAAACCCCTGACATTCAGGGTGCTCTTGAAAAACAGTACTCCACATCTCAGCATTTTTTTCTGCATGAACCAATTGATATGTGTTTTTCTCACCAGACCTGTTGATATAAATAGATAAAACAAGTTTCATGTTAGAAATGTAGTTTCAGATTTGAAGCAAAATCTATTTAAAAATTCAACTTCGCTCTGCACATACTATCAAGTGATAGTACAGAATCATTTAGCTGTAAATTAGAGCTTGCTACTTGGTATGCCAAATCAATGTATATTACCTCCCCTTTGACTAGAATTGAGTGACGGAAGGTTTGATTTATTTCTCTTTTTTAAAAAAATTTATGTACTTTATTCAGCTTTATATTGAAAAGTAAGTAATTTAAGACTACATGTAGTGGAAAGTAGCCATCATAATGATTTTGAGACTTTTTCTAAACTTATTATGAGTTTGGGGTAAATATTGGTATAGTTTTATGCATTAGACAACTTTAATGTGCAATTCAATTCTATTACTTAAATTTACCAAGTAGTTTATGCAGTGATAAGTTATATAAGTGTCTGAATATTGAATAGAAACATGGACTTAACCTGGCATCGCAATGTTTTCCACATATTGCTCCACCTGCAGCTTACTTCTTGGCTTGGGTCGCAGCAGTTTGTAGATGGGCTTTCCATCGTCATCTTCAGTGTCAGCATTATGAACTTTTTATAGCTTTTTCAAATTTGTCTCTTGTTGTCCTTATGTAATAGACATCAAGTGGCTTTGTCTTTTGGGTTGATGTACATTTTTTCCCCTTGTTGTGGGGAACATTACCTGGCTTGAAGAAATGACTTTGTCTATTCTTTGCTTCCTTATCCTTTCCCATAGTTTTATGCTAAAAAGTATCACTCAGTTATTTAATTCTTCAGTATTATAATACTTATGGAACTTTCCTTTGGCTTTTATACCTTTTATTAGGATTTGGGGGTGATGAATCACCTGTGTTGATAGTTTAAATAGTTTTAGAATGTCAGCATCTCTGAAGGCCTCATTGGGTGAGTCAGAGTCACAGAAGGACAATGACCTCTTATCATTTTGACCTGTCATGTGGCACACTTATTGGTTTGGTGTGAATGATATTAATCAGGGATGCACTGTATCTTATTTCTGTGAATGTCAGCAAGAAAAGAAATGCAATTTTGAAATTTAAAACATTTAAAACTTGTCTTATAGCCAGTGAGAGATGGAAAAACTAGGTGTCATGTAATTTGATACCCTATGGTGTCATACTTGCTGATGTCAGCATGTTTGTGTTTATTTTGTGTAGCATGCATGCTATAGAAAGATAACATGAAGATACAAAGTCGGAATCTAATTTTTTAATAACAAGAATAATGCACTAATAAGTACAATACAACACTTCAACATGTAATGCGGATGCTATTTTGCTATGTACAGTAGTATCACATAAAATTCAATTGCACTATTATTCATGCACCAGCATGGCCAGGTCTTTCTTACAATTATACTCTAATATCAATGAGTAAAATGCAACTTTTTAAAAAAAATTAAAATCTGGTTATAGGACACACGGTACTAATTATACGGAAGAGCTGTGAATCAGTGTAAAAATGGGTGAAGAAATAATAGAGTATATACGGCTTTGGTGGTCCATAATTGGTTAATAATGAAATGTAAAATTTTAGTAAAAATATTTTTTGAGAGCTTATCCTATCTGTAATTTAAAAAAAAATATAGACAAAATTCTATTGATGCAATTGAAGTAAATTCACCTATTAGTACTCAATAATGAAAGTAGCACCTGATTCATTTGGTGCAGAATCAATAACGTGTTTCCTGCCAATTTATGTCAACAACATGCCGCGGGTCCTATGTTTTTCTACATTTAAAACCTTACATCAAGGTTATTTGTGTATGGAAAAATATAGGTCTGATCATCAGCACCCAGAAATGTTAAGTTATTGAATTTTGAATATGACAGTGATTCCATATGTTTACCATTGGAGTTGAATTAGTACCGTGTGTCCTATACAGGACATATACCATAATATGAGCCTGATGTTTCTATGGTTACCACGTGCATCAAGGGTATCATTTTGGTGGTTTTTAGATATGACAATCATAATGGAGTCTTTTGTTCATGATTTGCATGTGATTTTGGAGAAAAAATCTATACAAAAAACAGATGGGTAGGGTTTGTATAAACTGGATGGGGGCAGTAGACAGCTCAGGCTATGGGAAAAAGGGCATAGTTGGCCAGATGGCAGAATTTCATATGTAGGTGCCCACAGATTGGCCTATATGGTTAAATACCAATTAACATATGAAACAATTCCCAAAAAGGGGGTGGGGGAGAGATGTTAAATGTAAATCACATATGTCATAATCGCTTATGTATCAATACTGCTCATTTAACATTAGAGACACATTCAGTAAAACAAAGCAGAGAGCATTGTAAAAATCAAGGACTTTGCACAAAATTGCACATGCCACATTGCCTCAACCTGTAAAAATGTACTAAAATGGAGGTTGTTTATGGTAAGAATGTTCATATTTTGCTTTTAATTTTTTAGCCATAGCACACAATAATTTGCCTTTGCTATAATTCTTTTCTTCTTGATGTTTCTCATAAAGCTTGTAAAGAAATGCCCTTTTCTCTGATTTTTTTCTCTTATATGCTGTACTTGCTGTATGTATTTTATTTCTCCTATATATATCTTGCTTGCTTTGCAGATGTTGTGCCACAGAACTGCAAGCTGAAATCGGACAACCGATACATTGGCACAGCTTAACCAGAGATTCTCCAGGTCCATGGTTGCAGTTATGGACAGCACTATGAACCCTGCCATGGAAGTTTCTCTTAAAGGTTATATTCTTTGGTAAGCTGTGTTTTATCCTTCAATTTTATATGTTGAGTCATATTGAAGATCAATTATATTTGTCTTTTTTTCCTGTCATAGAATTAAACTCCTTCACATATTTTCTATGTTCTGCCATGTCTCTCATGTTGCTGCATTCAATTTTCTGACAAACAGTATTTGGAATTTTTCTGCATCCCTTTTGTTGAGGGAGCAGGGACACTCGCACTTAAAAGAATAGTTCTAAACCCTTCATTTCCAACAGAAGTCTGTGAAAGTCCTATCTGTATCGCATTATTTACACAGGCAGTTTTTCTTCCACATCCTTTCCTTGGCATTTCTTGATACAGTTCAAACATTCTTGAAGTGTAACGGCATGATAAACATATTGCTCTCTCTCGCCACACCAGACCTCTTTTCTCTTCATGTTTCAAGTCCCATGACAGAAACCCCTGACATTCAGGGTGCTCTTGAAAAACAGTACTCCACATCTCAGCATTTTTTTCTGCATGAACCAATTGATATGTGTTTTTCTCACCAGACCTGTTGATATAAATAGATAAAACAAGTTTCATGTTAGAAATGTAGTTTCAGATTTGAAGCAAAATCTATTTAAAAATTCAACTTCGCTCTGCACATACTATCAAGTGATAGTACAGAATCATTTAGCTGTAAATTAGAGCTTGCTACTTGGTATGCCAAATCAATGTATATTACCTCCCCTTTGACTAGAATTGAGTGACGGAAGGTTTGATTTATTTCTCTTTTTTAAAAAAATTTATGTACTTTATTCAGCTTTATATTGAAAAGTAAGTAATTTAAGACTACATGTAGTGGAAAGTAGCCATCATAATGATTTTGAGACTTTTTCTAAACTTATTATGAGTTTGGGGTAAATATTGGTATAGTTTTATGCATTAGACAACTTTAATGTGCAATTCAATTCTATTACTTAAATTTACCAAGTAGTTTATGCAGTGATAAGTTATATAAGTGTCTGAATATTGAATAGAAACATGGACTTAACCTGGCATCGCAATGTTTTCCACATATTGCTCCACCTGCAGCTTACTTCTTGGCTTGGGTCGCAGCAGTTTGTAGATGGGCTTTCCATCGTCATCTTCAGTGTCAGCATTATGAACTTTTTATAGCTTTTTCAAATTTGTCTCTTGTTGTCCTTATGTAATAGACATCAAGTGGCTTTGTCTTTTGGGTTGATGTACATTTTTTCCCCTTGTTGTGGGGAACATTACCTGGCTTGAAGAAATGACTTTGTCTATTCTTTGCTTCCTTATCCTTTCCCATAGTTTTATGCTAAAAAGTATCACTCAGTTATTTAATTCTTCAGTATTATAATACTTATGGAACTTTCCTTTGGCTTTTATACCTTTTATTAGGATTTGGGGGTGATGAATCACCTGTGTTGATAGTTTAAATAGTTTTAGAATGTCAGCATCTCTGAAGGCCTCATTGGGTGAGTCAGAGTCACAGAAGGACAATGACCTCTTATCATTTTGACCTGTCATGTGGCACACTTATTGGTTTGGTGTGAATGATATTAATCAGGGATGCACTGTATCTTATTTCTGTGAATGTCAGCAAGAAAAGAAATGCAATTTTGAAATTTAAAACATTTAAAACTTGTCTTATAGCCAGTGAGAGATGGAAAAACTAGGTGTCATGTAATTTGATACCCTATGGTGTCATACTTGCTGATGTCAGCATGTTTGTGTTTATTTTGTGTAGCATGCATGCTATAGAAAGATAACATGAAGATACAAAGTCGGAATCTAATTTTTTAATAACAAGAATAATGCACTAATAAGTACAATACAACACTTCAACATGTAATGCGGATGCTATTTTGCTATGTACAGTAGTATCACATAAAATTCAATTGCACTATTATTCATGCACCAGCATGGCCAGGTCTTTCTTACAATTATACTCTAATATCAATGAGTAAAATGCAACTTTTTTAAAAAAATTAAAATCTGGTTATAGGACACACGGTACTAATTATACGGAAGAGCTGTGAATCAGTGTAAAAATGGGTGAAGAAATAATAGAGTATATACGGCTTTGGTGGTCCATAATTGGTTAATAATGAAATGTAAAATTTTAGTAAAAATATTTTTTGAGAGCTTATCCTATCTGTAATTTAAAAAAAAATATAGACAAAATTCTATTGATGCAATTGAAGTAAATTCACCTATTAGTACTCAATAATGAAAGTAGCACCTGATTCATTTGGTGCAGAATCAATAACGTGTTTCCTGCCAATTTATGTCAACAACATGCCGCGGGTCCTATGTTTTTCTACATTTAAAACCTTACATCAAGGTTATTTGTGTATGGAAAAATATAGGTCTGATCATCAGCACCCAGAAATGTTAAGTTATTGAATTTTGAATATGACAGTGATTCCATATGTTTACCATTGGAGTTGAATTAGTACCGTGTGTCCTATACAGGACATATACCATAATATGAGCCTGATGTTTCTATGGTTACCACGTGCATCAAGGGTATCATTTTGGTGGTTTTTAGATATGACAATCATAATGGAGTCTTTTGTTCATGATTTGCATGTGATTTTGGAGAAAAAATCTATACAAAAAACAGATGGGTAGGGTTTGTATAAACTGGATGGGGGCAGTAGACAGCTCAGGCTATGGGAAAAAGGGCATAGTTGGCCAGATGGCAGAATTTCATATGTAGGTGCCCACAGATTGGCCTATATGGTTAAATACCAATTAACATATGAAACAATTCCCAAAAAGGGGGTGGGGGAGAGATGTTAAATGTAAATCACATATGTCATAATCGCTTATGTATCAATACTGCTCATTTAACATTAGAGACACATTCAGTAAAACAAAGCAGAGAGCATTGTAAAAATCAAGGACTTTGCACAAAATTGCACATGCCACATTGCCTCAACCTGTAAAAATGTACTAAAATGGAGGTTGTTTATGGTAAGAATGTTCATATTTTGCTTTTAATTTTTTAGCCATAGCACACAATAATTTGCCTTTGCTATAATTCTTTTCTTCTTGATGTTTCTCATAAAGCTTGTAAAGAAATGCCCTTTTCTCTGATTTTTTTCTCTTATATGCTGTACTTGCTGTATGTATTTTATTTCTCCTATATATATCTTGCTTGCTTTGCAGATGTTGTGCCACAGAACTGCAAGCTGAAATCGGACAACCGATACATTGGCACAGCTTAACCAGAGATTCTCCAGGTCCATGGTTGCAGTTATGGACAGCACTATGAACCCTGCCATGGAAGTTTCTCTTAAAGGTTATATTCTTTGGTAAGCTGTGTTTTATCCTTCAATTTTATATGTTGAGTCATATTGAAGATCAATTATATTTGTCTTTTTTTCCTGTCATAGAATTAAACTCCTTCACATATTTTCTATGTTCTGCCATGTCTCTCATGTTGCTGCATTCAATTTTCTGACAAACAGTATTTGGAATTTTTCTGCATCCCTTTTGTTGAGGGAGCAGGGACACTCGCACTTAAAAGAATAGTTCTAAACCCTTCATTTCCAACAGAAGTCTGTGAAAGTCCTATCTGTATCGCATTATTTACACAGGCAGTTTTTCTTCCACATCCTTTCCTTGGCATTTCTTGATACAGTTCAAACATTCTTGAAGTGTAACGGCATGATAAACATATTGCTCTCTCTCGCCACACCAGACCTCTTTTCTCTTCATGTTTCAAGTCCCATGACAGAAACCCCTGACATTCAGGGTGCTCTTGAAAAACAGTACTCCACATCTCAGCATTTTTTTCTGCATGAACCAATTGATATGTGTTTTTCTCACCAGACCTGTTGATATAAATAGATAAAACAAGTTTCATGTTAGAAATGTAGTTTCAGATTTGAAGCAAAATCTATTTAAAAATTCAACTTCGCTCTGCACATACTATCAAGTGATAGTACAGAATCATTTAGCTGTAAATTAGAGCTTGCTACTTGGTATGCCAAATCAATGTATATTACCTCCCCTTTGACTAGAATTGAGTGACGGAAGGTTTGATTTATTTCTCTTTTTTAAAAAAATTTATGTACTTTATTCAGCTTTATATTGAAAAGTAAGTAATTTAAGACTACATGTAGTGGAAAGTAGCCATCATAATGATTTTGAGACTTTTTCTAAACTTATTATGAGTTTGGGGTAAATATTGGTATAGTTTTATGCATTAGACAACTTTAATGTGCAATTCAATTCTATTACTTAAATTTACCAAGTAGTTTATGCAGTGATAAGTTATATAAGTGTCTGAATATTGAATAGAAACATGGACTTAACCTGGCATCGCAATGTTTTCCACATATTGCTCCACCTGCAGCTTACTTCTTGGCTTGGGTCGCAGCAGTTTGTAGATGGGCTTTCCATCGTCATCTTCAGTGTCAGCATTATGAACTTTTTATAGCTTTTTCAAATTTGTCTTTTGTTGTCCTTATGTAATAGACATCAAGTGGCTTTGTCTTTTGGGTTGATGTACATTTTTTCCCCTTGTTGTGGGGAACATTACCTGGCTTGAAGAAATGACTTTGTCTATTCTTTGCTTCCTTATCCTTTCCCATAGTTTTATGCTAAAAAGTATCACTCAGTTATTTAATTCTTCAGTATTATAATACTTATGGAACTTTCCTTTGGCTTTTATACCTTTTATTAGGATTTGGGGGTGATGAATCACCTGTGTTGATAGTTTAAATAGTTTTAGAATGTCAGCATCTCTGAAGGCCTCATTGGGTGAGTCAGAGTCACAGAAGGACAATGACCTCTTATCATTTTGACCTGTCATGTGGCACACTTATTGGTTTGGTGTGAATGATATTAATCAGGGATGCACTGTATCTTATTTCTGTGAATGTCAGCAAGAAAAGAAATGCAATTTTGAAATTTAAAACATTTAAAACTTGTCTTATAGCCAGTGAGAGATGGAAAAACTAGGTGTCATGTAATTTGATACCCTATGGTGTCATACTTGCTGATGTCAGCATGTTTGTGTTTATTTTGTGTAGCATGCATGCTATAGAAAGATAACATGAAGATACAAAGTCGGAATCTAATTTTTTAATAACAAGAATAATGCACTAATAAGTACAATACAACACTTCAACATGTAATGCGGATGCTATTTTGCTATGTACAGTAGTATCACATAAAATTCAATTGCACTATTATTCATGCACCAGCATGGCCAGGTCTTTCTTACAATTATACTCTAATATCAATGAGTAAAATGCAACTTTTTAAAAAAAATTAAAATCTGGTTATAGGACACACGGTACTAATTATACGGAAGAGCTGTGAATCAGTGTAAAAATGGGTGAAGAAATAATAGAGTATATACGGCTTTGGTGGTCCATAATTGGTTAATAATGAAATGTAAAATTTTAGTAAAAATATTTTTTGAGAGCTTATCCTATCTGTAATTTAAAAAAAAATATAGACAAAATTCTATTGATGCAATTGAAGTAAATTCACCTATTAGTACTCAATAATGAAAGTAGCACCTGATTCATTTGGTGCAGAATCAATAACGTGTTTCCTGCCAATTTATGTCAACAACATGCCGCGGGTCCTATGTTTTTCTACATTTAAAACCTTACATCAAGGTTATTTGTGTATGGAAAAATATAGGTCTGATCATCAGCACCCAGAAATGTTAAGTTATTGAATTTTGAATATGACAGTGATTCCATATGTTTACCATTGGAGTTGAATTAGTACCGTGTGTCCTATACAGGACATATACCATAATATGAGCCTGATGTTTCTATGGTTACCACGTGCATCAAGGGTATCATTTTGGTGGTTTTTAGATATGACAATCATAATGGAGTCTTTTGTTCATGATTTGCATGTGATTTTGGAGAAAAAATCTATACAAAAAACAGATGGGTAGGGTTTGTATAAACTGGATGGGGGCAGTAGACAGCTCAGGCTATGGGAAAAAGGGCATAGTTGGCCAGATGGCAGAATTTCATATGTAGGTGCCCACAGATTGGCCTATATGGTTAAATACCAATTAACATATGAAACAATTCCCAAAAAGGGGGTGGGGGAGAGATGTTAAATGTAAATCACATATGTCATAATCGCTTATGTATCAATACTGCTCATTTAACATTAGAGACACATTCAGTAAAACAAAGCAGAGAGCATTGTAAAAATCAAGGACTTTGCACAAAATTGCACATGCCACATTGCCTCAACCTGTAAAAATGTACTAAAATGGAGGTTGTTTATGGTAAGAATGTTCATATTTTGCTTTTAATTTTTTAGCCATAGCACACAATAATTTGCCTTTGCTATAATTCTTTTCTTCTTGATGTTTCTCATAAAGCTTGTAAAGAAATGCCCTTTTCTCTGATTTTTTTCTCTTATATGCTGTACTTGCTGTATGTATTTTATTTCTCCTATATATATCTTGCTTGCTTTTCAGATGTTGTGCCACAGAACTGCAAGCTGAAATCGGACAACCGATACATTGGCACAGCTTAACCAGAGATTCTCCAGGTCCATGGTTGCAGTTATGGACAGCACTATGAACCCTGCCATGGAAGTTTCTCTTAAAGGTTATATTCTTTGGTAAGCTGTGTTTTATCCTTCAATTTTATATGTTGAGTCATATTGAAGATCAATTATATTTGTCTTTTTTTCCTGTCATAGAATTAAACTCCTTCACATATTTTCTATGTTCTGCCATGTCTCTCATGTTGCTGCATTCAATTTTCTGACAAACAGTATTTGGAATTTTTCTGCATCCCTTTTGTTGAGGGAGCAGGGACACTCGCACTTAAAAGAATAGTTCTAAACCCTTCATTTCCAACAGAAGTCTGTGAAAGTCCTATCTGTATCGCATTATTTACACAGGCAGTTTTTCTTCCACATCCTTTCCTTGGCATTTCTTGATACAGTTCAAACATTCTTGAAGTGTAACGGCATGATAAACATATTGCTCTCTCTCGCCACACCAGACCTCTTTTCTCTTCATGTTTCAAGTCCCATGACAGAAACCCCTGACATTCAGGGTGCTCTTGAAAAACAGTACTCCACATCTCAGCATTTTTTTCTGCATGAACCAATTGATATGTGTTTTTCTCACCAGACCTGTTGATATAAATAGATAAAACAAGTTTCATGTTAGAAATGTAGTTTCAGATTTGAAGCAAAATCTATTTAAAAATTCAACTTCGCTCTGCACATACTATCAAGTGATAGTACAGAATCATTTAGCTGTAAATTAGAGCTTGCTACTTGGTATGCCAAATCAATGTATATTACCTCCCCTTTGACTAGAATTGAGTGACGGAAGGTTTGATTTATTTCTCTTTTTTAAAAAAATTTATGTACTTTATTCAGCTTTATATTGAAAAGTAAGTAATTTAAGACTACATGTAGTGGAAAGTAGCCATCATAATGATTTTGAGACTTTTTCTAAACTTATTATGAGTTTGGGGTAAATATTGGTATAGTTTTATGCATTAGACAACTTTAATGTGCAATTCAATTCTATTACTTAAATTTACCAAGTAGTTTATGCAGTGATAAGTTATATAAGTGTCTGAATATTGAATAGAAACATGGACTTAACCTGGCATCGCAATGTTTTCCACATATTGCTCCACCTGCAGCTTACTTCTTGGCTTGGGTCGCAGCAGTTTGTAGATGGGCTTTCCATCGTCATCTTCAGTGTCAGCATTATGAACTTTTTATAGCTTTTTCAAATTTGTCTCTTGTTGTCCTTATGTAATAGACATCAAGTGGCTTTGTCTTTTGGGTTGATGTACATTTTTTCCCCTTGTTGTGGGGAACATTACCTGGCTTGAAGAAATGACTTTGTCTATTCTTTGCTTCCTTATCCTTTCCCATAGTTTTATGCTAAAAAGTATCACTCAGTTATTTAATTCTTCAGTATTATAATACTTATGGAACTTTCCTTTGGCTTTTATACCTTTTATTAGGATTTGGGGGTGATGAATCACCTGTGTTGATAGTTTAAATAGTTTTAGAATGTCAGCATCTCTGAAGGCCTCATTGGGTGAGTCAGAGTCACAGAAGGACAATGACCTCTTATCATTTTGACCTGTCATGTGGCACACTTATTGGTTTGGTGTGAATGATATTAATCAGGGATGCACTGTATCTTATTTCTGTGAATGTCAGCAAGAAAAGAAATGCAATTTTGAAATTTAAAACATTTAAAACTTGTCTTATAGCCAGTGAGAGATGGAAAAACTAGGTGTCATGTAATTTGATACCCTATGGTGTCATACTTGCTGATGTCAGCATGTTTGTGTTTATTTTGTGTAGCATGCATGCTATAGAAAGATAACATGAAGATACAAAGTCGGAATCTAATTTTTTAATAACAAGAATAATGCACTAATAAGTACAATACAACACTTCAACATGTAATGCGGATGCTATTTTGCTATGTACAGTAGTATCACATAAAATTCAATTGCACTATTATTCATGCACCAGCATGGCCAGGTCTTTCTTACAATTATACTCTAATATCAATGAGTAAAATGCAACTTTTTAAAAAAAATTAAAATCTGGTTATAGGACACACGGTACTAATTATACGGAAGAGCTGTGAATCAGTGTAAAAATGGGTGAAGAAATAATAGAGTATATACGGCTTTGGTGGTCCATAATTGGTTAATAATGAAATGTAAAATTTTAGTAAAAATATTTTTTGAGAGCTTATCCTATCTGTAATTTAAAAAAAAATATAGACAAAATTCTATTGATGCAATTGAAGTAAATTCACCTATTAGTACTCAATAATGAAAGTAGCACCTGATTCATTTGGTGCAGAATCAATAACGTGTTTCCTGCCAATTTATGTCAACAACATGCCGCGGGTCCTATGTTTTTCTACATTTAAAACCTTACATCAAGGTTATTTGTGTATGGAAAAATATAGGTCTGATCATCAGCACCCAGAAATGTTAAGTTATTGAATTTTGAATATGACAGTGATTCCATATGTTTACCATTGGAGTTGAATTAGTACCGTGTGTCCTATACAGGACATATACCATAATATGAGCCTGATGTTTCTATGGTTACCACGTGCATCAAGGGTATCATTTTGGTGGTTTTTAGATATGACAATCATAATGGAGTCTTTTGTTCATGATTTGCATGTGATTTTGGAGAAAAAATCTATACAAAAAACAGATGGGTAGGGTTTGTATAAACTGGATGGGGGCAGTAGACAGCTCAGGCTATGGGAAAAAGGGCATAGTTGGCCAGATGGCAGAATTTCATATGTAGGTGCCCACAGATTGGCCTATATGGTTAAATACCAATTAACATATGAAACAATTCCCAAAAAGGGGGTGGGGGAGAGATGTTAAATGTAAATCACATATGTCATAATCGCTTATGTATCAATACTGCTCATTTAACATTAGAGACACATTCAGTAAAACAAAGCAGAGAGCATTGTAAAAATCAAGGACTTTGCACAAAATTGCACATGCCACATTGCCTCAACCTGTAAAAATGTACTAAAATGGAGGTTGTTTATGGTAAGAATGTTCATATTTTGCTTTTAATTTTTTAGCCATAGCACACAATAATTTGCCTTTGCTATAATTCTTTTCTTCTTGATGTTTCTCATAAAGCTTGTAAAGAAATGCCCTTTTCTCTGATTTTTTTCTCTTATATGCTGTACTTGCTGTATGTATTTTATTTCTCCTATATATATCTTGCTTGCTTTGCAGATGTTGTGCCACAGAACTGCAAGCTGAAATCGGACAACCGATACATTGGCACAGCTTAACCAGAGATTCTCCAGGTCCATGGTTGCAGTTATGGACAGCACTATGAACCCTGCCATGGAAGTTTCTCTTAAAGGTTATATTCTTTGGTAAGCTGTGTTTTATCCTTCAATTTTATATGTTGAGTCATATTGAAGATCAATTATATTTGTCTTTTTTTCCTGTCATAGAATTAAACTCCTTCACATATTTTCTATGTTCTGCCATGTCTCTCATGTTGCTGCATTCAATTTTCTGACAAACAGTATTTGGAATTTTTCTGCATCCCTTTTGTTGAGGGAGCAGGGACACTCGCACTTAAAAGAATAGTTCTAAACCCTTCATTTCCAACAGAAGTCTGTGAAAGTCCTATCTGTATCGCATTATTTACACAGGCAGTTTTTCTTCCACATCCTTTCCTTGGCATTT